>JBAMCJ010000457.1:0-22245 GCA_037075205.1 Drosophila prostipennis
GCGCCACTGTGCATCGCCTTCATTTTGAAATACTTCTTCAATTTTGTTATCTTTAGTTTCCTTCTTTGTAATCCTTGATAAAGCATCTGCTACGTAATTATCTTTTTCTTTAATGTACTTTATTTCATAATCAAACTCTCTAAGTTTTATTTTCCAGCGTTGTAATTTCATATTAGGTTCCTTTATGTTGTGTAACCAAACAAGCGGTTTATGGTCAGAGCATATTTGAAAACTTTTTCCAAAGAGATAGGGGCGGAAATACTTAGTCGCCCATACAATAGCTAATAATTCTTTTTCAAAACCTGCATAATTTAGCTCATGTTCATTTAATGTTCTACTGGCAAAACAAATGGGCTTGCCTTCTTGGAATAGCACTGCACCTAATGCATAATTGCTTGCATTTGTGGTTAAATCGAACTTCTTTTCAAAATCTGGATAAATGAGAATTGGATCGTTACTTAATAAAGTTTGTAAGGACTTTTCTTGGGCTGGGATAAGCTTCAGTCCGGCCAGAGACCCTGACAGTTAAATTTGTAGAAACACAGGAGACGAAATGGGACTGGGAGTTGCCGCCGGGACTTTTGTTCTTGAGATCACGTGGCCTGGTTCTCCGCATCTACGTGGGGTAGATCGCTTGGAGACGTAACCCAAGACTGTGCCGACACAACTTAGCACTGGGGTTTTAGGTGGGCCTGAACCTGGGCGAGAGGGCGCACATGAGCGCGCGTGGGCGCGCGTGGGCGATCGGTGATAGCTTTTTCCGTCCGACAACGCGCGTATTGCGTAGAGCAAACCTCGGAAACGCAATACGGAAACTTGTCCGACGCGAATGAGCACGTGTACAGCCTCGTCGTCCGCGTTGCGTAGAGAAAACCTCGGAGACGCAACGTGAAAACGGGGTCGACGCAAATTAACTCTCGGAGATTTGGCGTAAACGAGATGGCGCGCGTGGGGAAATCGGCGGTAGTTTTTTCCCGCGTTTTTCCAGCCCGGCAAGCGGTCGTATTGCGTAGAGAAAACCTCGGAGACGCAATACGAAAACTTGACCGACGGGAATCGGCACGTGGGCAGCTTCCTCGTCCGCGTTGCGTAGAGAAAACCTCGGAGACTCAACGTGAACACGGGGTGGACGCAAATTAACTCGCGGAGATTTTGGCGTGAACGAGATGGTGCGCGTGGGAAAATCGGCGGTAGTTTTTCCCGCGCTTTTCCAGCCCGGCAAGCAGTCGTATTGCGTAGAGAAAACCTCGGAGACGCAATACGAAAACTTGACCGACGGGAATCGGCACGTGGGCAGCTTCTTCGTCCGCATTGCGTAGAGAAAACCTCGGCTGGGCCGAAGCGTGGGTGAGCAAGGAACGCGTGGGCGATCGCAAACAGCTTTTCCCGTCCGACAAGCGTTCGTATTGCGTAGAGAAAACCTCGGAGACGCAATACGAAAACTTGACCGACGTAAATGAGCACGTGTACAGCCTCGTCGTCCGCGTTGCGTAGAGAAAACAACACCTCAGAAACGCAACACGAAAAACAGGACCGACACAAATTAACTCGCGGGGATTTTCGGCTGGGCCAAAACGTGGGCGATCGGCAATAACTTACCCGCGCTTTTCCAGTCCGGTAAGCGTTCGTATTGCGTAGAGAAAACGAAAACCTCGGAGACGCAATACGGTAACCTAGCCGACCCGAAAAAGCACTCCGCGAACTTCACTCAAATTTTATTACCAAGGCTTGGGGGTTGAATTTCACAAGTTTATCTTCCTTTTATTTAGTCTTTTTATATTTTCCTAACCTTCACACTCATTGTGGGCTTTTCTCTTTGCTTATCTTACTTCTGCCTGATGGTACCGTCCGCGTGTTCCTTCTGCTGGTCCGTTCAGCTCGGCTGCCGAAAAAGAATGAGAGCGATCTCAGCCGATCGCTGTTCCACGCGGACATTCTTTTCCTTAACCGCCCTAAGCTTGCCCCTTAACAGCACCAAGCTGGCCAAGCTTGCCACTTAACAGTCCGAAGTTTGCGCTTAACAGCACGCTTGCGCCTAACAGCCCAAATGGCTCGTTCACGGGTGATTCCGATAACTTATCGATACTATCGGGATTCGCCCCGACTGGCCAGTTGACCGATCCATCTGATCAACACTGGCCAGCCCGCACGCGCGTATTTGAAGCTAGGATAACTTAGGGTTTACGTTTAAATATATATATTTGAGATCTTAAACATATAGTAAGGCCTTAAATGGCAGGAACATAATAACGCCTTTCAAAGGCTGAGATGCATACGATGAGGCCTTCAATGGCTGAGATGCTGGGAATTACGTGGAAAAATGAGAGGCGCCTTAAGCGTCCTCACAAGTTTTTAATTTTTCAAACGCTTCATTGTAACTAGGATCGCTTATATTTATTTTTGATCCTTTCTTTAAGCAAACATTTCCGATAAAATCCACAAAGGCCTAAAAATGATTTTATTTGTTTTGGAGAGTTTGGAATTTTAAAATCTCGAATTGCTTGAATTTTATTTGGATTTGCTTTGATTCCTTCGGTTGAAATTATGTGTCCTAAGAATTCACATTTATCTAATTGTAGTTTGAGATTTTATCTGCGAAGACGTTTTAAGATATTAAATGTGCTTTTGTAAAGAGGTAGAAAATATTACAATGTCGTCAAAATATACTAGACAATGGGACCTATTATATCGTGTAATACATTATTCATACAACGCTGAAATGTAGCGGGTGCGTTTTTAAGACCAAAGGGCATTCTAGTATATTCATAGTGACCCTTCTTAGTGGAGAATGCAGTTTTTTGAATAGAGTCTGGATCCATTTCAATTTGATGGAACCCTTTAGCAAGACCTAATGTTGTAAAATATTGACATTTCCCTCACTTGTCTAAGATTTCGTCCATGTTCGGAATAGGGAATTTATCATTATAATTCGTTCAGTCCTCTGTAATCGATAGCCATACGCAGTGAAGGAGACGTTTCCGACCCTATAAAGTATATAATTTCTTTCTTCACTAGGCGAGTTGATCTAGCCATGTCCGTCCGTCCCTCTGTCCGTCTGACCGTCTGTCCGTTTGTCTGTTTCTACGCAAACTAGTCTCTCAGTTTTAAAGCTATCCGGGAAAAACTTTCCCAAAAGTCTTCTTTCTTTTGCAGGTCGTGCCGGATCGGAAAACTATTTCATATAGCTCCCAAAGGAATAATCGGGGAAAAAACATGTAAAACAAGAGAGAACGCCATAGTCGGGTTGGTGTCCCGACTATCTAATACCCGTCACTCGGCTAAAGGGAGTGCGATGGAGATATGAACTTTGATCAGCAATAACTTTTTAACGAATGGTCCGATTTAAAAAATTTCTTCTACATTTCGATAGGTATTGATAAACACAACAAAACTGCATTTTTACTTTTCCGAAATATTTAAATTTTTAAAATCGTTTATAAACTGTTGTGGGCGTCAGAGGGGGCGTGGCACCTTTTTGAAATAAACTTGCGCTGCGTAGGAGCTCCAAGAATCTTCATGCCAAATACCAATCCTCTAGCTTTTATAGTTTCCGAGATCTCAGCGTTCATACGGACAGACAGACAGACGGACAGACGGACAGACAGACATGGCTAGATCGACTCGGCTAGTGATCCTGATCAAGAATATATATACTTTATGGGGTCGGAAACGCTTCCTTCTAGCTGTTACATACTTTTGCACGAATACAATATACCCTTTTACTCTACGAGTAACGGGTATAAAAACTATATCTTGGGTGTTTTTGAACATATAACTTCCTACTTTTGGAAATACCATTTTTTATCTAATTCTGAACTTTGAATAAAATTTTATCGAAGTCGGACGACTATATCATATAGCTGCCATAGGAACGATCGGAAAATTAATGAGAATATAATAGGAAATAAATTATTGCTTCGGTGGTTTTTATTGTATTCTCTTCTACTCTGGGATATGATTCTTTTTAAATGTTTCCGAATTTTGATTTTAATTTTATCAATATCTAACTACTATATCATATAGCTGCCATAGGAACGATCGGAAAATTAGTGATAAATAGGAATTATCAGCAAGGGTATATAAGCTTCGGCTGACCGAAGCTAGCTGCAATTCTTTTTTAAGTCCTTTTTAGGTAGTCACTCGCGAGGATATTACTTGTATCCTACCGGCTGCGCCAATTATGTTTTTCGTTTTGAAATATATAATAAAAAAGCGATTTTTTCTTTAATATACAGAGGAGTCTTTATTGGTAAAGTTCTTTAAAGTTAAATGTAAAAGTAAAAGTAAAATGCATTATTCTTATAACTATGGCTTCTACCGGTGACAGCGACGCGAGCAGCGAAAGTGGACTTTGATTAGAAAATTTTAATTGGTCAAAACTGTGGTCTGATGGGATGGCTTTTAGGCTGCATCTTTTGTTTAATTAATTTGGATAAGCCAAGCTGTTATGCTGACGAATGGGTTCTCAGGCTGGACCCTTTGTTTAAAGGTCTGAATATTGTTTATGTCTGCCGTCGGCGTGGGAAAGACGGGTTAAATGTTTATGTCGGATTGATTTGAATAACTGCAATAGTAGGCTCTGGACTTATGTTATTGGCAATTGGAATAATGGGTATCTCTGGATATACAGGTTGTAAATTGGGTTTGGGAGCTAGGGTATTTGCGTATACGTCACTTGTTTGTTTACTTTTAAGATTTTTAATGTTATTTAAGAAGACAAAATGATTAATGTCAAATGTTGTACCCAAAGTGACTGGTGCCATAATTAAAAGGCTTCAACTAGCCGGTAACACTGGGTTAAAAATAAAATAAATTAAATTAAACGGTTTATTTAATGGATGCACTTCAAAGTCAAAATGTCCAGCTAATTCGTTAATTCCAGAAGGAACTTCTGTTTTGATTTTATATAATTTTTTGGATGGAGGAAAGTAGGGAAAAACTTTTAGTGGCTTTTAAGTGTAAACATATAACGTTTACCTCTAATAGACAAGCGTGCCCCCACTAACTATGAATAGTACGCAGATCCCCCAAGCCAGCGATGTAGCATATCTCGGCGTCCACCTAACCTGGCGGAGGCACATTGAATTCAAGAAAGTACATCTCAGACTTAAAGCAGCCTACACTGAATTATAAATTCTCGATCACCCCTGTGTCTGGACTTCTCTACAACTTCACCCTTAAGCCCATTTGGACTTACGGTTCTGGGGGAACACGAGCAAAAGCAACGTTGACATCATACAGAGCTCACAATCAAAAATCCTGCGAACAATTACTGGGGCACCATGGTATGTTCGGAACGAAATCATCCACAACGAAATCATCCAATCTGGGCATACCACCGGTCAAAGATGAAATATCAAAGCAGAAAGCGATCTACCATAACAAGCTTACTTTGTAAGTGGATCCCCTTGTATGACAAAGCGGCCCAAAATACTAATAATGGCCATAGCCCGGCATAGACCAGCATAACAGCTGTAAAACAAAACCCAGAAATTGCGCCCTTCGTTAAGCTAAATGGAGGTAGCTCCCTGAAAGTATTTTTATACCCGTTACTCGTAGAGTAAAAGGGTATGTTGTAATCGTGCAAAAGTATGTAACAGCTAGAAGGAAGCATTTCCGACCCTATAAAGTATGTAACGTTCCTGCTATGCTGGGGTAGTTCAACGGTGTCCAGGAGTTCGTTCCAACGTTTATTTGTGTCAGGAGTGGTTGCTGTAAGAGTTTGACCCGGTTCCCAGAGTATGACACGAGCGGGGTTCGGTGAAATTGAAGGGGGGTTGCGTTTATTTACTTAAATTTTACAGAGTTTAAGGAACAGGATAGAGCGGCGCGGCTGGTTCCGTCTTCGGCGGTGTCGTCGAGTGCGGTCGTGGGCTGCTACTGATCGTCCTTCGGTAGTTGCGCAGCGGCTGGCGTCCTGTAGATGAGAAAGAAAGAATACGGCTATCTGCGCCGGAAAGTATGCCTCTCGGTGGTTGGACACGAGAGCAAGGCTTCCTGTTTGCGCTGGAGAACATGTCCCTCTGTATGCGTCCATTTACCTCTAGATAATTCCCCCAGAGATATCTCCGCGTGTGTGAGAGGGTTTGGAGGCCTCTTAGGTCTTCCAGGTTAGGTGAGAGAGATTTGGAGGCCACTTAGGTCTTCCAGGTTGAAGAGAGAGTTTTGGAGGCCACTTAGGTCTTCCAGGTTGAAGAGAGAGTTTTGGAGACCACTTAGGTCTTCCAGGTTAGGCCAGAGAGAGTGTTGGGTGGATGGGTGGTGGAACCCCAAAGATCGGCTGGCACTGATGACGGCTGGTCTTTTGGAGAGTGGGTAGAGGAGGGGAAAGGGGGTTTCGCTAACTACAATGTATTTGGACGGGGTACTAGACCCCATCCTAGAAAAAGACTCCACAAGTAACTCCCAGAGAGGTTGCTCACACCAATGCGTAAGGCTCACCTTCTCCGATCGCTGTCGGTTGCAGAGTGACTTGAACTGGGCAACCGGCACCCTTCTTATACCCGTTGGCGTGAATAAGTGTGCCCGCACCACGTCAAAATCCCTGGTCCTCCGGCTTAGCGCGTGTGGCCAGCTGATCATGGATCAGTGTGACCAGGTAATCGGGGTCAGTGTGACCCGGTGATCGTGGATCAGTGTGCCCAGCTATTTCTATTGGCGCGCCCGCCTTTTTATTTGAATTTGAATTCGTTTCAGGTTTTTATTCTCTTAAACTAATTATTATATTTATCCTATTCTCTATGTCGCTTCATGCTTTTTATCTCTCTTAACCTAAGCTTATTTTTCTATGTTTGTTTATATTGTGCGCTCTGGAGCGTCACAAGTATATATATTCTTTATCAGGATCACTAGCCGAGTCGATCTAGCCATGTCTGTCTGTCCGTCCGTATGAACGCTGAGATCTCGGAAACTATAAAAGCTAGTGGATTGGTATTTGGCATGAAGATTCTTGGAGTTCCTACGCAGCGCAAGTTTGTTTCAAGAAGGTGCCACCCCCCCTCTAACGCCCACAATCGCTTATATATGATTTTAAAAATTTAAATATTTCGGAAAAGTAAAAATCCAGTTTTGTTGTGCTTATCAATACCTATCGAAGTTTATATCTCCATCTCCTTCGCACTCCCTTTAGCCGAGTGACGGGTATTAGATAGTCGGGACACCAACCCGATTATAGCGTTCTCTCTTGTTTTTATATACATAAGTGTAGAAACGGCGATCGTTAAAATCTAATGTCGCGCTTTGTAAACGCCAGTAATTTTTTTTAAATGATTGCTAGTCGCCAAAACACACTCCACTAGTTGTGTGAATACAAAAGTGTGAATACCAATATCAAAACCCCGGAAGAAAATTAGTTACAACAACCAAATGAAAGAAGACACCACACAGAACTAATATTTTATTACATAAGGGTCATTCCACGTGAAACGTGACAGGCCAATTTGGGTCAAATCTCAGGTTCAAGCGAAACTTTTTTTTCGATAGAGGATTGAAATATAAGGATCGGATTTTTTTTATCTCTTACCGTTTATTTTTAAAAAATATTTTTTTTAATTAAGCTCCGCTTTTTAAGATATGCAGCACTTGAGTCTCGTTTAAGTTATTTTAATAATTCCAATGCCACTTTCTGGCATATCATAATATCTTTCAGAAAAATATTTTTAAAAATTTTTAAATTTAAAATTAAGTATTTTTTAAGAAAATTTAAAATTAGAAAACTTCTGTACGCCGGAATACACGCGGTTTCCGAATAAAAAAATTATCCCCATATTGCTTCATCAATTCTTCACAAAGTGGTAAAATAACATTTTTGTAATCGCAAGAGGTACTAGTAAAGACAGCGATTTTAGTTTAGCGACTTTGCATCAAGCGACTACAGCGCAACGTGTAAGAAGAGAACAGCAATACGAGCGCGGCAGAGCAGGAATAGTGCTTTCCCTTTCTTACACATTGCGCTGTAGTTGCTTGATGCAAAGTCGCTAAACTAAAATCGCTGTCTTTACTAGTACGTCTTGCGATTACAAAAATAGTTTTTTACCACTTTGTGAAGAATTGATGAAGCAATATGGGGATAATTTTTTTATTCGGAAACCGCGTGTATTCCGGCGTACAGAAGTTTTCTAATTTTAAATTTTCATAATAAATACTTAATTTTAAATTTAAAAATTTTTAAAAATATTTTTCTGAAAGATATTATGATATGCCACAAAGTGATATTGGAATTATTAAAATAACTTAAACGAGTCTCAAGTGCTGCATATCTTAAAAATCGGAGCTTATTTAAAAAAATATTTTTTAAAAATAAACGGTAAGAGTTAAAAAAAAAAAAAACCGATCTTTATATTTCAATCCTCTATTGGAAATAAAAGTTTCGCTTGATTCTGAGATTTGACCCAAATTGGCCTGTCACGTTTCACGTGGAATGTCCCATAACATAACTATCATCCCCCCAAATGCATGGGCTTAAACCGCTCTTAGCCCAGTTCGTCGTGAAGGCCTTCATCGAGGCTTGGAAAGGGGTAAGTGCATTCCAACCAAATGCAATATTCTGAAATTTTAGTTCTGTCTGCATTTGCCCGGTCCATATATGGCCGTGGAGAAGCAGTCATTTTGCATGTTTGTTTTGATTATCACTTCCAACTCTCTTATCGCGAGCCAACATTATGTTAAAGACAAATAGATTTGCGATAAGAAAACTGTTGTGATCTTTAATATTCCAATTTATTTCCTTGCATTTTGTATATTTTCTACCCTTTTCAGCTAGTGTGAGTGTTGTTATGCGCGAGTAGGAATGAATAAATATAAATAAATATGAACGATTTCCTTAAAATAACCAATATGAGACCTAGACAAGATGTAAATTGTTGGGGCGGGGGTGGCTTGATTGCAGAAAGCTGCTGAGCCCAAGGAAAAATGCGGCTGAAATCCGTGCAGAAATAATATCGAAACAATTTCGGGGTATTGCGCGACGTGCGGTTGTTTATTAGTGCACTTGTAAATAGGAACTGAGTACAATAATCTTAGCTTAGATGCTCCTGAGCGGAGCGGAGACTTGGGGGAGAGCGAAGGGCAGTGCGAACGAGCGAGCATTGGTACGATTTAATACCTCGGGAACGTCTGTCATCCAAGGCGGGATATGGAACGCAATAATCGGAAGAATTATTTGTAGGAAGGACCCTTGTAATCGGGTCGGGATCGGAAATTCGGTTAGTCCCATGAACGTTGGAAGCACGCGCTGAGAAAGACGAAATTCTGTGTGGGATTGAGGCTGACACTGGCCCTGGAGGTTTGGATGGAATCGAAGTCATTGTAGAATTGTTGCTGGGATGCAACAGCGTATGATGCCGACCTTGGCAAGTGAAACAATTTTGGGCGCTTGTGCAATCACCAAGTGGATAACTGGTTGCAAAGCAATTCGAGCACAACTGTTTATCACGGATGTAGGCTGACCGATCATTTACCGTCATTTTTAGGAAGCGTGGACATATACGCACGGGGTGTTTCTCTTTTAAACACAGATCGCAGCCCTTGGGTAATAGAAATACTCTCGTAGTGAAGGACTTTATATTTGGAAGCTCTGCTAATCGAGCTGTGACTTTGGACGGAACTTGGAGTGAACTAGCAGACCGGATGCTATCGACGGCCTCTATTGTTCGATGGCGTTTTGTTAAAAAGGAATTAAGCTCGAGCCAAGTAGGAATTTCGGCTTTATTTTGAATGGATTGCTCCCATAATGAGAGCGTGAGCTTTGGTAGCTTTGTGGAGCAATTGTAGACTAGAATAGGGTCCCAATTCTCAATGTTGATGCCGGAAAATTCTAAGGAGATTAAGCACCCTAGAATGGTGCGTTGAAGTTCATTTAAGGCGGCTCCAGACTCTTGTGCTATGGGTTGCACATTAAAAAGAGTTTTAAAGTGGCTGTTAACCTGCAATCGCTTATTTTCGAAACGCTCAACTAGATTTGTCCAAGCTGAGCGGAAGCGATCATTGGTGAGTGGGGATTTTGAAACAATGGAATGAGCTTCGCCACTAGTTTTGGAATTTAAATGAAATAATGAAAGTCGGCCAGCGAAGATAATCGCCCGAGAAAGCCTCTGTGCCGATAGGAGGGAGTCGACAGCCATAAGATATTGAACTTTGGGACGGAGTTACTGGAGCTTGAGATATTTGGGAGGAGCCCTGTTGGATTTCGATTTGATCGAGGATCTGAGCGGTGACCTTTTCGTATACATCGTACGTTTTATTGTATTTCGCCTTGAGCATGGATTTCGTATCTGCTCAGAGTGTCAGCTGTGACAATAAATTTATTTAGGGTGGATTTTGCTTGGGAAGCCATTACGGACAGAAGTTTAAAATTTATTGCGAAATCGTTTACACGGAAATTATTGTGAATTGGAATTTAGGAACCAATTGAAAGTCCGTAGGGATATACGGTCACACTGGATTGTGTGGAAAAAAATTGTGTAGCGATTTATTTTATTTTTTCGAAATAGTTTCGAAAATAAGTATTTAAGTGTAAGCACAAAATAAATAATTATTAAATTATGCAAAGGGAAAATATGGTCACACTGGTGAACGGATAGGCAAAAATATGTGTTTAATAATATAAAAATTCGGATTTTGTTTTATTTTTATGGATTTTATTATTGTACTAGCAAGGTGGGCCGCAGCTTCGCCCGCGGAAATTAAGATAGAAAATATGTATGTATGTATGTAGAATAGCTACATATATTTCCATACCTTTAGCTTTATATTAATAAAGACAGGTGGGGGAGGCCGTGAATCAAATTGTTTAAACATTTGCATTTGTTTAAACAATATGAGGCACGTGTAATAAAGAGCGTGAGAATCAATTGGTTTGAATATTTAATGTTCTTTTAATATTATCAATGCGATTTGAATTTTAAATGACAAAAATCGGTTACAAAATGTCTTAAATCTGTTGTGGAAATGTAAATTAAATATTCTTTTAGCTAAAGGATATCAGTATTATCTTGATTTTTTGGATATACATATTTCGTGCGTGTGTGTGTACATAGCAGAGCGAATCATTGTTTATTTTTGTTTTTTACAAATCCAAAGTTTGTAGATAACTCAACATTTGAAAACAAATGAAAAGATTTGCGATATAATCGATTTTTTAACCGCGCATTTTAAATTTTTTGTGACTGGTATTTTCATTTTTTCCCCTGCGCGGTCACACTTAAAATGCTACATACACACATTTACGACTTAATGCAAAGTGCGGCAGCAGAAGATACATACATACATATGTGGAGGCCGTGACGTCACGCACAACGAAATTGGAAAATATTGGGGACTTGGTTAAGGAGGCTGAATTTCCAAAAAATTTAAATGCAGTTAGTTGCGGCTATGCCATAAGATTATGATTATAATTTTTTTTAACCATTTTAACAACATTTATAACAGAAAAATGGCAAAAGAAAGAATTTTAAAAAAACGAATCGAATTTTGGGGCACTTTGGGGTCGTTTATTGTTTTAATTTGTACCTCACACACGTCTCCTAATTATTTCAGAATTATGCTGATTTTTCTAGATTTTTATGTCAATCCGCTCTGGTAGGAATTTACCACTGACCCATTTTTTATTCGAAGACTTATATATTAGTTTAGATGTGGGTAGCCAACAGCTGGATATTGGAAGTCACCGATTGCGGGAGTTCTGGAGACTTATTGCTAATAGCGGAATAGCTTTGAAGTGCAAAATATGTTTGCGGGATCTTATTGAAACAATTAGCTCAAAAATGTACGTAGATGAAGTGGACTGTATTTTGGAATATTGATGTAAAAATATATGCACGCAGCAGGAAACACAGTAAAATCACAAAAGTTGCCAATTTCGGCGGATCACTTTGATTTGCTAATATTCACTGTGGCTGGATTATTTATATTTTACACACGCAAAATTTTGTTTATAGACCACGAATATATATTTTATAATTATAATAATGGCCGTGGGGTATGTATGTTTGTGTTATTAGGGTCTTAGAATTTATTTAGTAATGCAGAGTAGTAGAAGTGGACTGTATTAGAATATTTGTTTGAAAATATACGCGCAGCTGGAACACAGTAAAAATGCAGAGTGCAATTTTGCGGAACAATATGAAAAATCGGAAACTTTAATTGATCGCTCTGGTTTACTAGCCTTATTCCTCACAATTTTTTGAATTAAATTTGACTGGTTTTTGTGTTGCCTCGATCCTTGGCACAGACAACATTTGTGGATGATTTTGGCCATGATCGAGTGGCTATTTAGTTTCAGTTAGGGACTCTAAAAATATTCTTAATGTAATGTTAGTCAGTAGGGTCAGCAACTAACCCCCCCAATCCCGTAAGAGCTAGTATTGACATGGGTCCCGACCTGCTGTATTTCCTACTGTCTGATTCAGTTGAAATCGACTTAGAGTAATCAACTTATTCGAAGTTTACTAAACCCTTACACTGAATAGGTTTAAGCATGAACTTTATCCGCACTGTCCACTCTGTAAGTCGGATAACGAAGACGCAGAACACGTGATTTTTGTCTGTCCGAGATTCAAAAATGAACGAAGAGATCTGAGTATAAGGGTTGGGAGGACGCCAGCCGCTTGTAACCTGGTGGACATTATGCCCGATTCATAAGAAAACTGCTGTATGCAATATGGCCACAATAGTACTAATTTAGGTTGGTCCTTATTGTAATAGTAAATTAGACTGTTTATTTGTTGTTTTAAATGATTTTTATTTCACGGTTCTCACATACGTGTGTACCTACTTAGCACAGACGAAGAAGTGTTTCTTTTCATCCGCGTTTCAAGGTTGCCACACATTTTTACGTTCTGCGTTGCCAGATCGCATACTTAAATTTATTATTTTATATACATAGTTATAAATAGTTTTAAAATAAATACTTAATCTATCTTGTTTATATGTTTATCTTATAATGTAATTTTAAATATTGGTTGTTGCTTAAGATATTAACAAAGAATTATCTAACTGGGTCTTCCCAACAGAGATCCATCCACCATCTACCATCCGTTGAACGGATCGTCCATAAGTTTTACCCGTTCCGAAAATTTCCCAGTTAGTCCACCATCCAAATTTGACGGACTTTAACGGGCTCTTTTATGCGATAGTTAAGCGATGTTTTTGTGGTCTCTGAATTCTTCCTCTTGATTGTAAAAATTGTAACGATGACTACGAGAAAAATTCAAATCGATGGCAATAAAGAAATTAAATAATGCTTAAGTTCTTTGTTTTTGGCTAACGTTGAATTACACAGATCGACAAAAAATAGCCTTAGACTTAACGCTGCAAAACCTGAAAGGATTTTAGCTGTAGAAAACTACCTCATACTTGGAAATTTTCCATCACTAAAGAAGTAGAGGTCGCCATTTCCACCAAATTGTGGTTCTGGGCTACAAATAGTTTGGTTTTTATTAGGACACAAAAAGTGCCTATAAATCGAAAATTTGGAACTTTGACCACCGATTTCTTAAAACTGTGACGTGATGGAATGTTTCCAAGTATGCGGTTGTAATCTAAAGGTAGAATCCTTTCAGGTTTTTTAGCTTTCAGTCTTGGGCCGAAAAAAAGTCCGTATTTTGTCGAACTGTGTTATTTGCAGTTTTTTATGAGCGGAAAAGCATTTGCTAACAAGTGGCTATGTGTGTTCTGATCTTCGTAAATAACAATTAATATTAATTAAAAGTGTACTTTGTACTCCTATTAAGTTACAAAGTTGCTATAAATTACCAAAACACCGCCAATTTGGGTTTGTTTACAAATTGTTCATATTAATAATGGCTAGACAGAGGCGTAATAAAAGCGGTGTGCGGTGTACGGGAGGTTACTTGTTATAGGATATGTTATAAAAGTTCAGATATGTTTTTTAACTATTATCTTTTCTATTTATTGTGTAGTATGCACATATATTGAATACCCACTGTACCGAAAGTACTTAAAGGGTACGCACTGTAACGCTTTGTTGCAGTGTTTACATATTTCAAGTCCCGAAATATGAACCGATCGCTATGGGTTAGCCCGCACACAGAAAGTGCTAGCGTCGGCATAATTGCAGCGAACGGACAGCATATGCAAATTAATGTGGGTGTTGCGGGAACCGTCGATGTGGGGTCCCTCGCCGCTGTCTTCAATGATTAGCGGCCGGTTGGCCGTGCTGCTCTTCAGTTGCGAAGGGGAGATTGCCGTCTCCAATTAATGTGGGTGTTGCGGGAACCGTCGATGTGGGGTCCCTCGCCGCTGTCTTCAATGATTAGCGGCCGGTTGGCCGTGCTGCTCTTCAGTTGCGAAGGGGAGATTGCCGTCTCCAAATAGTGCGTAGCCGGTTGGCCGCACTACTTCTATGCTGAGATAGGAAGGTTAGGGTGGAAGGGAAACTGTCCTTCGATACCGCTGGCCTAGGGACTCAGTCAGTATATTGGTTAATTAAAGATTTAACGGCTAAGTGCCGGAGTTTCATGAATAGGAGCTGGTGCTCTTGATTTATTGAATATAAAATGTGAACTGAACTTAAGAATTAACAAAGGCTCATGCATGGCCGGATGCCCGTGGCAGACCGCTGACCATGCACATTTTGCAGAAGTCATACGATCGCTGTCAGCCAATGGGACAAAGCCACGGCCCGTAACGGCACAATATGTTGGTTCAGCACTTGGGCCCATTAGGGTGGAACTAAATTGAGGTGGACCATACATGAGTGGTATAAGAAGTGTAATAATAATATAATAATATTGATTAATGTTAATAAAGGGAATATGAATTGGCCTGCTCAGCCCAAGTTGGGAGTTGGTTGTTAACTACTCCCCCCTTTAAATTAGACGCCGTCCTCGGTGACAGCCAATTCGTCGATGGACTTTCGTAATCGGGATAACTCTCGTTTGCGCCTGCAGTGATGTTGGAGCAGGACCAGGCCGCATAATGTAAAACTGACGGCAACTCCCGCAGCGAACCACATCTTAGGTGCACCTCCCGCCGACACGTCATCTCTGAGTTCCTGCATCAGGCGCAGGTTGTGCTCGTTCATACGTTGCAGTAATGGCAGACTCAATATATGATCATGTCCCGTGATGTTGATTAATGGGGAGGCCGCGATCCCTGGGCTCTTTTTCACAGAGAAGCCGAGGTTCAAATACACGGAGTCATTTACCACCGCCTTCCTTTCGAAAGTAATAAGGTGGGTCCCTATTATGGTTGTTGGGGGACCGTCATCGATGGTGATCCTCGTGAGTTTTTCATTGACGATTATTATTCCGTCGTCCACAATTGTAAGTGGTTCCAGATTACTGGGCCGCGTCCGGCATGTAGCCGCCCCGCCTGCATGTAATTGCTTGGCGCAGGTGTCGTGGGGCGCCTTTTTACAAAATGTGGCCAGGTTGGTGGAGGCGCAGTCGGAAACTGCTAGGACTTCGTCGTCGCATTCCGCCACGATGTTATCTTCTATTTGTAGAATAGTATGGTAGTGCGCGACCGGGAAGAGCAGGACTTTTTTACAAATACGCTTAACTTTAGGATACTGAACTAAGACATGGATAAAGACATTAGATTGAAAAATTTTAATCTTAGATACAGCCATAAGACTAACTATGGGGACCTCTGTGAGCTGTTCGTCAAAGATAGATTTAAGGTCATTGTGATTAAATATAACCGGATTTATAATGTTGTTCTTGGCAAGTGTGATTGTGAGCATGCAATTTTGTAATTCTGAAATGAGGATTCTATTCCTGGCTAGAAGTGTTTCGAAAAGGTGACCGGAGTCAACTAACCCGTCCCTTTTTTCCTTGAGGATTTTATTTACTGTATCTGTAAGTTGGTTAATGTGTTTCTGTGTTTCTGTATTGATTACAACCTGCCTATTGTTTGCTTCGATCAGTGCTGCTTCGTTAGTTTTAATTCTATAGAACATAAGGGCGAGTATGGATGGCGGAGATGTTTATTTTATATTGTCCTTATGGACCACCCTCCCTTTAATGAGAACAGACGTTTTTAGGTCTGCTTCTATGCGCTCTTCCGAGTAGAGCGGCGTCAGCTTATTTCCGAGTCTTTTATTATTGCGCACGAGGACCTTTTCCCCAACTTCAAAGACTCTGTTTTGTCTTGAAGTGTTAATTCTATCGAGGTTGGTTTGTTGCGCCTTGTCGATCTTGGCTCTAATAGCCATGTTAGCCTCGTCGCTGCTGGCATGGATAACTTCTGCTGGCCTACAATCCGTGACTGAGTGCAACGATCTATTATATTCTACTGTAGCCCGCAAAATTAACTCCACAGTGTCGTCAATTTTTTTATCGATTTTGAGGCACCTGGCTATTTCTGCCAAGGTACTGTGGAATCTTTCCACTTGGCCATTGGAGCTACTGTGAAGCGGTGGCGCATTAATGACATCGATGCTGTATTGGTTTTTCAGCAAAGACGTAATCGTTTCAGAATTAAAGGAAGCCTCATTGTCACAATAGATGGTTTTAGTTTTGTGGTAGAAATTTACCAATTGGAGTATAGGGGCCCGTAAATCAACTATTGCCCTAGAAGATAAGGGCTGTACGATGGCGAACTTAGAGAACTTATCGATGCAAGTTAGGAAGATCTTTTTGTCGGTAGAAAAAATGTCAATATGTAACATCTCCCCTACATATGAAGGAATTGGGGTGCTTCCTAACTCCTGTCGTTTGGGGTGGCGATCGTATTTGGCTTTATTGCAGACCTTGCAATTTGCGACGACTTCGCTGGCCAGCTTTGACATGTTGGGGAAATAGTAGTCGCAAAGAATTTGCTTGGCGTTTTCCTGCGCAGCCCTGTGGGCGCGGTTGTGTTCGGCATTAACAATTTCCAGCTGTTCATTGGTATTTGTAATGTCAGTAACAAAGTTTTTACAATGCCAAAATTTCGTTGCAGGGAAGTCCTGCCTCAAGGCATGTTGAACACAAGCTAGTGTCGGAAAGTCGCAGTGGATCGCGTTTACGACGTTTGCGTTGATAATTTCCTTAACAGATTGGACAAGTAGGTTTTTGTTATTAAAGTAAATGACGTGGCGAGTTCTATTGCCAAAAACAATGAAGTCTCGCCGAAGTGGTTGGTTTGCCTCTTCCAAAATAATTTGGTTTCTGAAGCAGTTTAGGGGTTTATCCGTAGTCTCGATGGTGTATGAGAGCGAAAGCTCGCTATGCATCGTGGCAGCGTCGGACTGAGGCTCAGCCTCTAGGTTGTTCAAGTGTTGCCGAGACAGCGCATCGGCTACAAGGTTTTGCTTCCCTGGCGTGTAAAACACCTTCCCGTTGTTTTCGTCTATAAAGGCCTTCCATCGCTTGATTTTAGCGTTGGTGTTTCTGTCAGATACCGCGTACGTCAGCGGCTGGTGGTCTGTGAAGATCCTAACCTCCTGAGTGCCGTAAAGGTAGTTCTGTAGTTTGCCTATGGCCCAAACTATTGCTAACAATTCTCTTTCGTTGGTGGCGTAATTTAGCTCGCAATCCTTAAGCGTGCGCGATATCATTGTAATGGGCCTCTTGTTCTGGGACAATACCGCGCCTATTCCACTGGCTGAAGCGTCGGTGGTTAGGTCGAATGGTAATTTAAAGTCGGGGTACGTTAGAATGACATCTTCTGATGCCAGGATATTGCGCAGGTGGTCAAACGCGTTGCGCTGGGCTTCATCAAACGTAATAGGAACTTTTTTCGACATGTTTTTACTGACTGTTCCGTTTTGCCCTTTGAGAATATGAGTAAGGGGCCTGGCAATGGAGGCAAAATTCTTGACAAAGCTTCTGTAATAACTTGCCAGGCCGAGGAAGGACCTGAGGCTAAAGAGGGTTTTAGGTTGTGGGAATTCTTGTATTGCCCTGACTTTTTCGGGATCTGTTTTTGTTCCCCCTCTAGTAACTATGAAGCCTAAAAATTCTACGCTTTCTTTAAAAAATTTAGTCTTTTCCCGAGCCACCTTCATGTTGGCGTCGAGCAGTCGCTTGAGCACTATATCGATGTGCTTAACATGTTCGGTTTCGTTTTCGGAAAAAACAATAACGTCATCGACGTACACGTAACATATCTTGCCTATTTCTTCCCGCAGTACATCATCGATGGCTCTTTGGAATATGCTACCTGCGTTTTTTAATCCGAAAGGTAGTCGACAAAATTCGTATTTTCCTCCGTTAACTGCGAAAGAGGTTTTTTCCCGGTCTTTCTCGGCCAAGTATATCTGATGATACCCTGACTTCAAGTCTAGGGTAGTAAAGTATTTGGCTTTCCCCAAATTCGCTAGAATCATGGGAATGCTTGGCATAGGGTAGCGATCGGCAATTGTTTGCTCGTTTAGTTTCCTAAAGTCGATTACCAAACGTTTCTTCCTGATGCCATTATCGTCGGTCCCTTTTTTGTCAACTACCCAAGTAGGGCTGTTGTACGGGGATCTGGAAGGCCTGATTATGCCATTGCTCAGCAGTTCCTTGATTTCGTTGTTAACGAAGTCTGCTGCCCCCATGGGGTAGGGGTATAACCTGGAGTAGACGGGTTCGTCACTCTTAGTTCAAATAGTGGCGATGACCGAGGTGTTGAATGTTAGGGCCTCGTTAGAGGTCGAAAACACCTTTATTCTTTTCAGAATAACTTTTTTGAATTCGGCTTTCGCCGAATTTGGTACCACTATGTCGTCGATTTTTGTAAAATTCACTTTTTCGAGGTCAAAGAATTTTAGTTTTTCCGTAGAGTTTGCGAATCTTATTACGCCATTGCCTAAGTCCAATGCGACCCCTGCTCGCGTTAGCGAGTCAAAGCCAATTATGGCATCGAACGTGCTTAGCGTATTTAACAAAAAAAATGGGGCGTTTAGCCCAAAAATGCGCATCATGCATTTGTGCTTGACGCTACTGGAGCCGTGAATAGAGCTCACAGTAAAGGGGTTCTCGACCGGCATTACGTTTTTTAGCTCCTTTACGGGCTTAACGTAATTTTTTGCCGCCCCCGTGTCGATAAGTATTTTTAATGTTCTATCAGCCAACTGTCGTTCGATAAACGGCAGTCGGGAGCGCTCCCTAAAAAATGTAGGAGGTCCTTAAGTTCGTCGGAGTCATTACCTTCTTCAATGCTGGCGACTTCCGCTTCAGCTGCGGCGGCGTAATCTGCCTCCTCCTGCTCATGGGACTGGGTTATGTTATTGACGCGCTGGCGTCTTTGCCCCGAATAACGCTGAGATGAATTCGGTCTTTTGTGATTGTTATTATTCTGAGGCTTTCCCCAATTAGTCTCCTGCCTAAGCCTTGATGTGGAAGGGTCGACCTCCATAGGCTGTACTTTGTTATGGTCTGTAACTTCGGGGTCCCCGCGCTTCTGCCAGGGGCTGTCCTCCTGGGGCTTGCTTTGGCTTTGCTTCGGAACGAAGTGTGGATTTTTATCCTCTCCTTTCCATTGCTTTCCCTGAAATTTATTGTTACGCTTGTTTCCATCGTGGACAAGGGACTTGTCTTCTAACGCTTTTGCGTAGGAAGCCGCGAATGCACTTCTTTCAATGCTATTTTCGGCCTCCCGCGCTAGCGCAAGCGCAGACGGAAGGTCTTTTGGCTGCGCTGGCAGCACCAGTGTTCTAAGGGGTCTTTTCAGTCCAGCAATAAATGCGTGTAAGGCGTCGTCCCTAACTTCTTTATTCAGGATAGTTGCCGTGTCTGCAGTGTGCGACATAACTATTTTGTTCGTGAAGAGCGTGAGTTTCCTCTCGACCTCGTCATAATATGCCATGAGATCGGCATTGCGTTGTTGAACCATCTCTAGATTTTGACGCAGTACGCGTAGGGACGTTTTGTCCGCGTATGTGCAATCCAGCCTAGCCAGAATTGCATCGAAATTTAGCACTGTATTATGGGACGTGAGGAGCGATCGCGCATTACCACAAATTTTGTTTTTGATAATAACCACTGCTTCATAGTGGGCCTCGCTGCCTTTGTATCTCTTGAATACCTCATACGCGTCTGATGCGGCCTGCCTCCACGACACGTATTCATCGTGGCTGCCACTAAAGGTTGGGAGCGATTTTACAATATCTAATTTGACATCGCACTTTATGGCGGGGTCCGGTGTTACCCTTTCATAAACTTCTACTTGGGGTGCCTGCACAGTTAACGAGCTGACCTGATTTCTAACTGATTCAATTTCTGCCCGCCAACGCTGCTCCTGTGCGGTTAGCGCGGCGTTGACAGCATTTGTAATGAGGGCCTGTACCATTTCTGGGTTCATTTCTGAGTCTGGTTGTGTCGCTGTGGGGCAAAATCCGATTTCTTCACTGTCGTCGCTCTCTACTTCTTGTTTAACTTCCCTATATTCCCAACTCATCGGCCGCAAATGGGGCTGAGTGAGTTAATCGGTAGTAATAAAGGCGACGATGGACAATTATTTAGGGGAGCAACTGCGCGGTGGGTGAAGCACAACGCATTTGAAGAGAAACTATAATAAAAAACCCGCTGAATTTATATATCTCGAGAAAAATTCCGGTTGGGAAATGGCTGGGTCGAAACAACGGGCTTAGTAATCACACAGGCACACTGGACACAAAATTTCTGTTTTTTTTTTTTTTTTAATAAACGCATGCAAATCGAGTATAATCATAGAATAATCAAGGGAATAGGGGAGGGGAAAATTTTCCACGCGTAATAACCACTTAAAATTGCAAACAAATATATATTTCATATAACTGCTTTGTGTATTTTTAAATTGCTAGCTCTGGCACAAGTTTGTAAGTAAATATGGAGAATTTGTGTAGGCACTTATCTGTCACAATATTTCGTATTGACCTGGGTGATCTATCTTCGTCGCACAGTCACTTACATTCTGTTTTCCTCAGGGTGAGATTCGAAGAGTAGTTGGGTGCCAATTAATGTGGGTGTTGCGGGAACCGTCGATGTGGGGTCCCTCGCCGCTGTCTTCAATGATTAGCGGCCGGTTGGCCGTGCTGCTCTTCAGTTGCGAAGGGGAGATTGCCGTCTCCAATTAATGTGGGTGTTGCGGGAACCGTCGATGTGGGGTCCCTCGCCGCTGTCTTCAATGATTAGCGGCCGGTTGGCCGTGCTGCTCTTCAGTTGCGAAGGGGAGATTGCCGTCTCCAAATAGTGCGTAGCCGGTTGGCCGCACTACTTCTATGCTGAGATAGGAAGGTTAGGGTGGAAGGGAAACTGTCCTTCGATACCGCTGGCCTAGGGACTCAGTCAGTATATTGGTTAATTAAAGATTTAACGGCTAAGTGCCGGAGTTTCATGAATAGGAGCTGGTGCTCTTGATTTATTGAATATAAAATGTGAACTGAACTTAAGAATTAACAAAGGCTCATGCATGGCCGGATGCCCGTGGCAGACCGCTGACCATGCACATTTTGCAGAAGTCATACGATCGCTGTCAGCCAATGGGACAAAGCCACGGCCCGTAACGGCACAATATGTTGGTTCAGCACTTGGGCCCATTAGGGTGGAACTAAATTGAGGTGGACCATACATGAGTGGTATAAGAAGTGTAATAATAATATAATAATATTGATTAATGTTAATAAAGGGAATATGAATTGGCCTGCTCAGCCCAAGTTGGGAGTTGGTTGTTAACTTGCATACCCCTCGCGCCTCCACTTGAGAGCGCATAGCAACATATATAAGTACTTTCCTTTATACATAAGCATATAGGCACATAGCCGTCTCTCTGCCGCCGCCTGCGAGCAGCGCAGCTACGAGACTTAGCCTTAACTAGATTTAAAGAATATGGTAAAAAGCAGAGACACTTTGATCGTTGGAGCGGCACCATTGCTGCTCTGACTTAAATGAATAAAACTAAAAACAGATACAAAACAAGACCTTTTTAATTAACAATTTGGAACTACGGGAAGGATCTATTTCATGGCGACCGTGACCACAAGGAGCAGCGGAGGATTATGGCAGTAATACTGGAGGAATATATTTCATACAAGGAGGATATAGAAAATAACAACCCGTCTGAGTGAGTAGAGTGTGTGCGTGATGGTACGTGGAGGAGAAAAAAAGAAAATTAATAAAAGAATAGCCCGCCTAAAGTGGCTACTATTCGCTCAGTCGACACCGCACAGTGTAAGATTTTGCCAATCCAGCGGGACTTTTAGCAAAAGTTGAACTATTTTTGAGGTCGATGAGCTTTTAGCAGCACTTTTAGAAATGTTCAACTATTACGAAAACAGGCACAAAACAAAACAAATAATTTTTTTGGAAGATAACGGTTTTTAAAGTTGGACTTTAG
>JBAMCJ010000458.1:0-50552 GCA_037075205.1 Drosophila prostipennis
ACCAAAGAGAATATAAACACTAAGAGGTGTAACGAGGAGCAAGAAAATGTACGTAGGCAGCGTCATTTTTGTCAAACGCGTCTCACACGTATTCATTCTATTTATAGAGTGCCGTTACTTTACTTCTCTCTCTCTCTCTCACATGCTCTCTCGCTCTCAGCACTCCGCGCTGCCGAAAAGTCAAAATTCAATTTTCGTCTCATTTGTTGATTCTTGAATTATGTTGCCGAAAAGGAATCGTCCTAAAAGGCACATTGCGCATCACATTTCAACATGGGCAGTGGCGCGTTGCGTTAGTTGGTGGCCCGCGAATTAGGCGATCCAGGTTCGAGTCCACTCTGAGGCGAAGAAGTTTTTTTTAGCTGTTTTATTTTTTTTAATATTTATTTTACTTTTTTATACCCTTACTACCTTACTACCTTATAATACCCTCTAATTTTGGTCAGAAGTTTGTAACGCAGTAAAGGAGACGTTTCCGACCCCATAAAGTATACATATTCTTGATCAGGATCAATAGGGGAGTCGATATAGCCATGTCCGTCTGTCCGTCTGTCCGTCCGTCCGTCTGTCCGTCTGTATGTCTGTTTCAATACCGTTTGCGAGATCAGTTTAAAAGCTAGCGACTTCAAACTTTCACAGTCGTCCTAAAACATGTGTATGCAGATCAAGTTTGAAAACCGACCCGATCGGACGTCTATATCCTATAGCTCCCATAGGAACAATCGGATATAGCTTTCAAAAAATGAAGATATTTCGCTCAGTGTAAAAGCTATTGACAAGAATCGTTCCAAATCGTATTTTTTTGTGCGTACCTTGATCAGGGTAAAAGCGCGTGCCGATCGGGAGTCTATATCCTATAGCTCCCATAGGAACAATAGGGTGAAATCGGTCAAGATTTAACGTTTTTCAGGATATTTCGCGCAGAATATAAGCTCAATAGCTCATGAAACTTTCCAAATCGTATTTGCAAGCATACCTTGATTAGGGTAAAAGCGCGTGCCGATCGGACGTCTATATCCTATAGCTCCCATAGGAACAATAGGGTGAAAAATTTTAAAAAAATTTTTTCAATTATAAAATATTTTGTTGTTTTGTTAATTCATGTTGCTTTTCTAGTCAAGTTTTCATTCGTGAAATCTGCAAGGGTATTAAAACTTCGGCTTGCCGAAATTAGCTTCCGTCCTCGTTTTTTTTAATAATTAAGATTGTGTCCACTTGTGAACCGTCTTACTTGTTTCAGAAACTTCTTCTAGCTCAATCGCAAAGAACACACAATTTTATTATCCCTCGATATAAAACCTTATGCAAGAGACAATTCTTTATCAATGCAATTCGCCTGTGGAACTATCTCCCACATGCTATCAAAACCATTAGAAGCGCGTCTCAATTTAAATCGAAAATCAAAGAATTGATGCTAGATCAAAATTAGTTGCAAACTTATAATCAAATTATCAACCCAACTTTGTTAGATTTTAAGTATTACTTTTAAATTAAATTATTACTAGTCTTGTTACAATCCGATGTGACTGGCGCAATAAAAATAAGTTTTTACTTGTAGCGTTAGGATATAAACAAATAAATAAATAACAAGAGAGAACGCTATAGTCGGGTTGGTGTCCCGACTATCTAATACCCGTCACTCGGCTAAGGAAGTGCGAGGGAGATGGATATATAAACTTTGATCAGCTATACCTTTTTAACGAATGGTCCGATTTAAAAAATTTCTTCAACATTTCGATAGGTATTTATAAGCACAACAAAACTGCATTTTTACTTTTCCGAATATTTAAATTTTTAAAGTCGTTTATAAGCTATTATATTTTATATTTATATTTTAAACGATAAAGCAACCTAGAATCAAATAATTTACACCAAAATAAATCAATCCATTACTGGTCTTTACCTTTCATTCAATTTTATCCGGCCTGTTCCAGTTTTCACTCGGAAGTGAATTTGTTAACATTGTCGAATTTCCCGTTAACATAATATATAATTTCCTTCATTTGTTCCCCTTTTCGCGTCCAGCGCTACACAATACTGAAAAGAAAAGGGTTGCCGAGTTCTCCAAAAAATATCCCTATTAAAAAGGTTTCGCTCAGTTTAAGCATTAAATTAAGTGATATTTTAAACCAAAACATGATTTAAGGTATTTCGGATAAATAATCATTCTTACCATAAAAGAAACTGGCATAATAAGAATGTTAATAAATCATCTTCACAAAATTATTATTTTCCAGCCTACCATGACAGCCCTGGCCCATTTTAGCCAAATCCGAGCGGAATTTAGAGCAAGGGCAGGGGATTTGAAATAATTGTCAAGGCTAGAATTGACTGGTTTTTGAGGTGCAACCACAAAATAATTTTTATTAACTCATATATACAAATAATTTCTATTCCGATGATGCAATTATGATCATAAAACATCAAGGAATATCATAAAAATATGATTGGCTTTTAAAGCTATAGCGAAGTATTTTTAAATAATTAATATTTATACTGCCGGATTTAAATCCACCTGTCAAATGCTTGTCGGAAAGTTTCCGTGTGAATTTTTCGGAAGTTAACAGAGTAACAACAGAGGGAAATTCGATTCCGTGCAGTTCTTTCGGAAGTGAGTCTTGGAACAGGTCTGGGAAATTCGAATCCGTGTGAATTTTTCGGAAGTGAAAACTAGAACAGGGCCGTATATATTTATATTGAATGAACAATGTTGAAAAAAAGCAACAAAAGTAAAGGTTGGGTTTAGTCGGAGTTGAACTCGATGCGACACGATCCGCAGTCAAGAGACTACACCCCTATCCCACAGGCCCTTGTTACGACGCGCCAGTCAGATGCGAGTTTCAGCTTATTTCGCAGCAGAGCAAACGAAATTATACACTAACACAACCACAGAATCTTACACGGACAACGCACAGTAGGAAGATTGTAAGTCCACTTTCTAAATACACACCAGAAATTTTGCCGTACATTCAGTTGTATGGGCGTTACACCTCTTAGTGTTTATCTTCTCTTTGGCCGAACTCTTAAGTCCTGAGAGAGCGCCCCATTGAAGAGAAGTAACAGCTGTCACAGTGCCACAATAGATTTGGCATATAAGTAAGAATTTTAATTGCCTCATCAGGCAAATCAACACTAGCTGTGTAAAATGTACGGCCACAAAGAGAAGCGCAGCGAGCGAACCGCCTCAAAACCACGAAGCAGTGCAGCTGTAACTTTAGCTTTGCACTCGGAACACGAGAAGAAGTCTATAGCGAAGGAGAAACGCGTCTAAATGCAACGAAAGCTGATCAGAGACTGATCATCTAGATCAATCTTCTAGCTTTTATAGTTTCCGAGATTTCAGCGTTCATCCGGACAGACAGACGGACATGGCTATATCGACTCGGCTAGTTACCCTGATCAAGAATATATATACTTTATAGGGTCGGAAATGCTTCCTTCTAGCTGTTACATACTTTTGCACGAATACAATATACCCTTTTACTCTACGAGTAACGGGTATAAATATAGCATCCATCGAGGTAAATTTAAAAAGCATTAATTTTGTTGCACATTGTAATAGACACAACTGAAATTTTGCTTTGTACTTATTATGAGTCATGACTCATAGGGAGTCATGAGCTATAGGAGTCATGATCTATAGGAGTCGTAACCCTGCAGTTCCATTCACCACCTTTTTATCAGTGAATCACTGCAACTAGTGAATTTGTATGAAAAATAGCGATGATTTTAACATGGGCATGTCCTAGGGGTTCATCACTGCCAGAATCTGGCGCTTATTCATCACCTGTTAATCACCGTTTTTCATTGCCTAAATCATCACCTTTTCACTGCCCATTTTTATCACCTGTTCACCGCCCATTTTTATTAAAAATATGTTGAATTTCATCGCCTTTATCATTAGGTTTATTTCTCTTCAATTCATTTTACTACATAATTTTTTATTAATTATTTTCATACTTTTACATTAAATTAATAGATTTTCACATACTACGGTGACTTGTAGGGGTTTTCGGCACGTTCTTAACTTCCGGAGTCTTGGTTAGCTGCCTTTTCGCGCATGGAGATTTTTCAGTCATCTCCGCATCCTCTCCGGAGGCTCTGTAGGCTCTCCACCTGACCAATGGGATCTGAATTTGGAAAATATACATATGAAAATATATATATGAATTTATACTCTTGCAGAGGGTATTATAATATCAGGCAGAAGTTTGCAAGTATATATATTCTTGATCAGCATCACTAGACGAGTCGATCTAGCCATGTCCGTCTGTCTTTCCGTTTCTACGCAAACTAGTCTCTCAGTTTTAAAGCTATCGGGCTAAAACTTTCGCAAAAGTCTTCTATCTATTGCAGGTAATCTATAAGTCGTAACGAGCCGGATCGGCAAACTATATTCAATACCTCCCATATAAATAATCGAAAACAAACGGAAAAAAATTGTAGCATCGGTGTTTTTTGACATTTTACCTTTATCTCTTGGGAAAATTATTTTTTATATATTTCTGAATTTTGAATTAAATTGTAAAAAAAACAGACGACTATATTATATAGGTGCCATAGGATCGATCGAAAAATGAATGGTAAAATAATAGGAAATAAATTATAGTTTCTTTGGTTTTTATTGTATTTTCTTCTACTCTAGAACATGATTTCTTTTTATTATTTCCGAATTTCGATTTAAATTTAACAAAAATCGGACGACTTTATTATTGGGTTGGCAAGAAAGTCATGTCGTTTTTTTTAGTAATCGTTTTTAATTTAATTTATTTACGACTAATTGAGCACCAGGGTCACACTTTTTAGTATCGTTTTAAAGCTTATTGTCTTAGGTACTATCGCTTGTTTGCCAAATTCAGGCTTGGAGATTTTGGAGTTAAAGACGCCCCACGTTCTGGTCGACCATCGGCCGTTTTTGACGAACAAATTCAGGCTTTGCTGGATGAAAACCGGCGTTATTCAACGCGGGAGATGTCAGAGAAGCTCAGTGTGTCGCATACAACGGTTGAAAACCATTTGAAGAAACTTAGCTACGTAAGCAAGCTCGATGTTTGAGTTCCGCATAACTTAAAGGAAATTCACTTAACTAAGCGTATCAATGTCTGCTATTCTCTGCTGTAATGGATTAAAAACGATCCTTTTTTGAAGCGGATCATTACTGGCGACGAAAAGAGGGTTGTTTACAATAATGTCCAACGAAAAAAAACATGGAGCAAGAAAGATGAGCCAACCCAAGCCACATCAAAGGCCGATATCCATCAGAGGAAAGTTATGCTGTCTGTTTGGTGGAACTGAAAGGATGTAGTGCACTTTAAGCTGCTGGGACGGAACGAAACCATCAATTCAGATGTGTACTGTCGCCAGCTATCCAATTTGGCGGAAAAAATTAAAGAAAAGGAGCCGGCACTAGCTAATCGCAAGGGTATAGTCTTTCACCATGACAACGCTAGGCCCCACACATCTTTGGTCACTCGGCAAAAATTAACGGAGCTGAATTGGGAAGTGCTACCACATCCACCTTATAGTCCGGACCTAGCAGCTTCAGATTACCATTTGTTTCGCTCTCTTCAAAACTCTTTGAATGGTCACATCTTATTGAAAAATTATAGGAACTGTGGGGAAATTAGAAATTAATTAAATTTAGAAAGCTGAAGCTGGATAGACCGTTGCACAGTGGCGCCTTTTGGCTTTTTTTTGTAATAAATCATAACTTCTGTTACTTGTTTTTACTTAATGAACACACCAATTAGGGAAATGAAACATAAATAGTATTTAAATTATTATCTTCTTCATTTCGATAGGTATTGATAAGCACAACAAAACTGCATTTTTACTTTTCCGAAATATTTAAATTTTTAAAATCGTTTATAAGCTATTATATTATATATTTATATTTTAAAACATAAAACTAATTTCGGTTTTTAGGCGTGTATTTTTAATGATCGGATTTATGCCTGTCCAAATTGAATTTTTTCCCTTTTTTTAGACTTTGACGCGGTGTAGCTTCTAAACTAATGACTGGAACTCAATGCTGTGAATAAGAAAGTTAAAGGTCATTCTATTACCTCTAAAATAAGTCTAAGATGATCAAAATCGGTTTACCAGAACAGAAGATAAAAAATAAAAAAGGGCCAAAAACGTTTTTTACACTTAAAAAAAAATTGACATCATAAAAAAAATTATAAGTGCCCATTTCTTAATCAGGGAGATGTTCTTTACCAGAAAATTAAGGTTGTCTCCAAGTAGGGTGACGTCGATTTTTTTTTGTAAACTAGTGTTATCATTCTTACCATAACAAAAACTGGCATAATAAGAATGTTAATAAATCATCTTCACAAAATTATTATTTTCCAGCCTACCATGACAGCCCTGGCCCATTTTAGCCAAATCCGCGCGGAATTTAGAGCAAGGGCAGGGGATTTGAAATAATTGTCAAGGCTAGAATTGACTGGTTTTTGAGGTGCAACCACAAAATAATTTTTATTAACTCATATATACAAATAATTTCTATTCCGATGATGCAATTATGATCATAAAACATCAAGGAATATCATAAAAATATGATTGGCTTTTAAAGCTATAGCGAAGTATTTTTAAATAATTAATATTTATACTGCCGGATTTAAATCCACCTGTCAAATGCTTGTCGGAAAGTTTCCGTGTGAATTTTTCGGAAGTTAACAGGGTAACAACAGAGGGAAATTCGATTCCGTGCAGTTCTTTCGGAAGTGAGTCTGGGAACAGATCTGGGAAATTCGAATCCGTGTGAATTTTTCGGAAGTGACAACTAGAACAGGGCCGAATATCTCAAATATGGGGGGACGACATAATCTCGCCGACATAAACTCGCCAAAATTTAAGCGACATAAGATCGCGCGGGTTTATTTCGTTTTCAAGCGTCAAAACCTCGCCCCAAATTATACGACATACACTCGCCGCTGGCGATTTTATTTCGCTCTGAAGCGACATAAACTCGCTCGACTTTATATCGGTTTAAGGCGACATAAACTCGCTTGCGGCAACTAATTTGAATTTTGGGTTTGTTTATGTTTTCGAGCAAGTGTGACCGAAAAATAACGCACGAATTTTACTAAATTAACCAACACTGGACCCTCAATAATTTAACGAAATTATTAGGGGAGAGTAGGGTAATGTGACGAACGATTCGTTTTTTTAATGTAACTTTTCTAAAAATTAATATTTTTCAAAAGTGTAAACGCAGAAAGTTGCTTACATATACTGAGCATATTTTTGTAAAATTTGGAGTCGAAATTCCAACGCAGCCAAATCCCACAGCGTTTGGCGTGAACCCTTCTTTATTTGCACTTTCAAAAGTTGTAGGGTAATGTGACGAACAATTTGTTCTTTAATGTAACTTCCCCAAAAATCAATAT
The DNA here is from genome assembly GCA_037075205.1 of Drosophila prostipennis. Taxonomy (NCBI): domain Eukaryota; kingdom Metazoa; phylum Arthropoda; class Insecta; order Diptera; family Drosophilidae; genus Drosophila; species Drosophila prostipennis. The sequence continues at coordinate 7,395 of JBAMCJ010000458.1, forward strand.
TTTTTAAAAGTGTAAATGCAGAAAGTTGCTTACATCTATTGAGCATGAAGATTCTTGGAATTCCTACGCAGCGCAAGTTTATTTCAAGAAGGTGCCACGCCCCCTCTAACGCCCACAATAGCTTAGACACGATTTTAAAAATTTAAATATTTCGGAAAAGTAAAAATGCAGTTTTGTTGTGCTTATCAATACCTATCGAAATGTAGAAGAAATTTTTTAAATCGGACCATTCGTTAAAAAGTTATGGCTCATCAAAGTTTATATATCCATCTCCCTCGCAGTCCCTTTAGCCGAGTGACGGGTATTAGATAGTCGGGACACCAACCCGACTATAGCGTTTTCTCTTGTTATACCCGTTACTCGTAGAGTAAAAGGGTATATTGTATTCGTGCAAAAGTATGTAACAGCTAGAAGGAAGCTTTTCCGACCCTATAAAGTATATATATTCTTGATCAGGATCACTAGCCGAGTCGATCTAGCCATGTCCGTCTGTCCGTCCGGATGAACGCTGAGATCTCGGAAACTACAAAAGCTAGAATATTGGGATTACCAACACATATTCTTGGGCTTCCTACGCAGCGCAAGTTTATTTCAGGCGACCGCCACGCCCCCTCTAACGCCCACAATCGCCCATAGTCGCCCACAAACCATACTAAAATGTGCCTGGCGCCCACATTTTCAAATATTTCTGATAAGTATAAATGCAAATTTGTTGCGTTTAGTTATACCTATCGAAATGCAGAAGAAATTTTTTAAATCGGACCATTCGTTAAAAAGTTAAGCCTGATCAAAGTTTATATCTCCCTCGCACTCCCTTTAGCTGAGTTACAACCTTTAGTCGGGACACCAACCCGACTACAGAGTTCGCACTCCCTTTAGCCGAGTGACGGGTATTAGATAGTCGGGACACCAACCCGACTATAGCGTTCTCTCCAAAACCGGTTGATAAAGGTCTCATGTATATGTGCATATATTTGCCTGATCTTATTTTCCACTCATCTTTGCTCTGGCACTGCTGAAACACAAGTAAATTGAATATGTTTGCTAGTTTGCGCAAAAGTATGTAACAGGTAGAAGGAAGCGTTTCCGACCCTATAAAGTATTTATATTCTTGATCAGGGTAACTAGCCGAGTCGATATAGCCATGTCCGTCTGTCTGTCCGGATGAACGCTGAAATCTCGGAAACTATAAATACCGTTTGATACTTAGTTTTTTAGATTTTCCACCTAGTGGCCTAACTTGGTTAAAAACTGCTTTTTTTTGAGAGGACATATCTTTAAAAAAAAAATCTGATATTTATGGGAGTTTCATATTTGAAAAGAGGGATCAATTATCTGTCGATTGGTGTGCGCTACAACTTTCTAGGCCAAAATCGAAAAATTGATTTATTGCTCGTTATTTGGCCCAAGGCGCCACTGTGCGTTGGAAGACAATTTGTAAATGTTTTATTCGATACGTACTAAGATAAAATCTAACGTCTAACCTATGTATAAATCAATATATCAAGTGTAGGAAAATAAAAGCTCCGGCTTGCCGTAGATAGATTTATATTTCATGTCTAATTTTATTTTTTTCAACTTGTTAATACAACATTATAACTTTAATTTTTTTCCAGTATGCTCATAAATTGGCTTATTTGATTGGACAAAGTATTCAACGAGATGTGGCTGATGCGCTTGTGGAAAAACTGTTTTACCTTTAAACCAACAAAAGATTTTTGTATTTCATATCATATTGAATAAATGGAGTTATATTATGTTACTTCTACTTTATTAGGGTGACGAGGAGTAAATAGTGAAATGTCCGTCTGTTCGTCTGTCCGTCAAACTTGCGCGTCGTAGGAAGCCCAAGAATATGGGTAGGTAATCTGTCATGTCCTGCTTTTCGCGCGGGTTCGTTGCCGGCTAGTCAATGTCTCTCCCAGGGAAGGGAACAACCAAGATTATATCCACGTAGCAGACAAAACAAAAAAAACTAAACGGAATTTCAAACCTGGACAACGGCTAATTTTTTTTACAACGGATTTCGGAACATGTGGATTAGACTAATTTTACGACTTTACCTTTAACATTTGTTCGCGGGGATTTTACCGCTCGCCGTTTTTTGTGAAGTGTAGTTTTTGTTGAATTTTTCTGTTTGGCAAATATATGTTTGGGGATCTTGAGAAAAACATGGGGCCACCCAGGAATGAGTGGCCAATTTTCTCCGTGAAAAGTTGTTCCCTTCTTGGTGGTTGGTCTTTGATTACTCCTTCACAAATTGCTTGCTCCTGATCCGTGATTATTTTGACAAGAAACGAAAAGCCCATATGTTTTTTATTGCAAAATGACACAAAACACCTCCAAATCCTAGAAAATGCTACGTTGTTTTTATAGCAAAACACGCAACATTGAAATGCAATTACAAGAGAACCATGCATTTCCGCCGATAATCTTCTGCTCATAAATTCCTAAGAAATCGCGGTCCATTGGGGGTAATTTTTTCGCGATTTCCCTCTTCTAGACAAATTTAATTCAATGAAAAAGATAGTTCTTTGAAGCATTTCGCTCAAAGAAGTTGATGAGCTCGGACGCAAAGTGAGAATTTAAATTTCAAGTTGGTAGCCGCCAAGGGTCACAACTTATTCATACCCTTGACGACAACCAGTTGTTTGCGAAAAATAAAAAATTAAAAAACGGCGATACAGCGTACACATGTCGCGTAAAAGATTATAAGTCGCGAGTGTACTTATCCAGTGACGAAATGTGTGTGTTTGAAAATCCAGACCAACGGCACCATAATCATGGTGACCAAAGTCAGGAAATAAAAAAAATCAACACGATTGAAGATGCTAAAAACCGCTGCAAAAAATCGACAGAAAACGACGACATTAAACAAATTTTCAATGACGTTATGGCAAAGTGAGTAGAAAATCAAAGCACATACAGTGCCGAACTTTACTATTGGCACACTTAGCAAATTTAACTTCAAAACCGCTTTTCTCCCTCTAATATATTGATTTTAAAATGTAACAAAATTTGTTAGGATAAACTGGATATTTATCTGTTAAAGTCACTTGGTTTCATTAATTTATCTCTTAAACCTAATTTTTTAAAATTAAAAAACCATACAATGAGCTGTTTTTTCCGAACAAAATTATTGGCACAGCTCCAAGAATCTTCATGCCAAATACCAATCCTCTAGCTTTTATAGTTTCCGAGATCTCAGCGTTCATACAGACAGACAGACAGACAGACAGACGGACAGACGGACAGACGGACAGACAGACATGGCTAGATCGACTCGGCTAGTGATCCTGATCAAGAATATATATACTTTATGGGGTCGGAAACGCTTCCTTCTAGCTGTTACATACTTTTGCACGAATACAATATACCCTTTTACTCTACGAGTAACGGGTATAATTAAGTTATTTTAACGCTTTAAGGATACAAATTTAGCACAATGCCATCTAGACAACAGAGGCAAAGCAGATTTAGCAAAAAAAATTAGTCAAATCGATTAAGTTTTAGCGTAATAGTTAAATACAACACATGTGTGCCAATAATTTTGTTCGGAAAAAACAGCTCATTTTATGGTTTTTTAATTTTAAAAAATTAGGTTTAAGAGATAAATTAATGAAACCAAGTGACTTTAACAGATAAATATCCAGTTTATCCTAACAAATTTTGTTACATTTTAAAATCAATATATTAGAGGGAGAAAAGCGGTTTTGAAGTTAAATTTGCTAAGTGTCCCAATAGTAAAGTTCGGCACTGTATGTACATTAAAGCCTATTCACATTAGTCAACATCTACCGTTTACTGTCTACCGCCTCAGACGGTCATACAAATTTGACAAGCTAAACGGTTGAAAATATTCCACCGTCAACCCTTTGATGTTCCTATCCCATCTGTTTCACCTAGTATTTTTAGTATATTTTGTACCAAACACCATAAAAAAATCAAAAATTCAAAACGAAAAGACTTTAATGTCAACGAAAATAAAATTCCAAATAAAAATTCCAGGCGGTGGAGCAGGTAAATTGTAGTAGAACTTTTTAAAACAGTTATAGGAGATCTTCCCCTACATTGCAGTTTCAAAGAGTACATCGACCAGCACTGAGTGGAGCCTGGAAATAGAAAGTGTCATGAAGTTTTAACCGGAGAGAAGTGCGGGGGCGAAAACCCCCCTGCCTACACCCCAATGTCATGGACAGCAGTGCCGACAAAGTTGCAGATCACCATTGGGAGTCGCGAGAAATGCTCTCTTTAATGACAGAATGCCGCTTTTCAAGATGGATTATGAAATATAAATGTAAAAAAAATTGTCAAAGCCATTGACAAATTTTATATATACAATATATATATATATATTTTAACAAACAAATTGTTCATACACAATGTTGCTAAACATGACCAGCACCAACAAACCAAATTGGTAACAGTACCAGGCCCCCAGTTGCACCCACGGCTGGTAATAAGTACTGATTAGCATTCTCTACAAAGTCAAGACCCGCCAAGCAGTCAGCACTTTCTGCAGTGTCAGCCGAACAACTACGCAATCCGTTATCGTAATCAATTTCACTGACCTACTCTAGAATACACCTGACTCTGCTATTTGTCCACTAAACTTCCGCATATCCAAGTAGTATATGGGTCATTCCACGTGAAACGTGACAGGCCAATTTGGGTCAAATCTCAGAATCAACCGAAACTTTTTTTTTCGATAGAGGATTGAAATATAATGGCCGGTTTTTTTTATTTTTTTTTTATCTCTTACGGTTAATTTTTTTAAATTATTTTCCTAATTAAGTTCCGATTTTTCTGTTATGCAGCACTTGAGACTCGTTTGAGTTATTTTAATATTTGGTATGCAACTTTGTGGCATATCTTAATATCTTTCAGAAAAATATTTTTAAAAATTTTTAAATTTAAAATTTAGTATTTTTTAAGAGAATTTAAAATTAGAAAAATTCTGTACGCCGGAATACACCCGGTTTCCGAATAAAAAAAGTATCCTCATATTGCTTCATCAATTCTTTACGAAGTAATAAAATAAAAATTTTTGTAATCGCAAGACGTACTAGTAAAGACAGCGTTTTTAGTTTAGCGACTTTGCATCAAGCAACTTTACCACCAACTTCACGTAGGCACAAACATTGGTGACACCCTGCTACCCCCTTCAAACTTAAGGCTGAACCTCTAACTGATAAGAAGCACCGTTAAGTTCACACTCAGCTGTATCCAGCTTCACAGGATCGACCACCCAATTTGGGAACCGCAGCTTATCCAGCTTCACAGGACAGCATAGCTCATCCAGCTTCACAGGATAGACAGCTTTATCCAGCTCCACAGGATACACAGCTCATCCAGCTCCACAGGATACGCAGCTTTATCCAGCTTCACAGGACAGCATAGCTCATCCAGCTTCACAGGATAGACAGCTTATCCAGCTTCACAAGACAACAGAGCTCATCCAGCTCCACAGGACAGACAGCTCATCCAGCTTCACAGGATACACAGCTCATCCAGCTCCACAGGATACGCAGCTTTATCCAGTATTGTTTATGATGCTAAATATACCCAATAATGACACAGATGTAGTTATGTTTTATGATTTGATTATTTAATTATACCGCAACACCAGCACCACAACTTAGCTCAAGAAAAGATCACAAGAAAAGAGAGAGAAGATCGGTGAGTATGGCCAAAGGCTATGTCTTCATTAAAGCCAAAAAGGATATATAGGTACTAAATGGTATTTCAATGGTATTTCTGTATAGGAATAGGGGTATTCCAACACGCCCCCTCAGAAATAACATCTATAAAATTATAAACTTAACATAATATATTCACTTGTATTTGTTATGTACTTAGTGTGGGTGGTGTGCATTTTGGGAATACCTAGCAGGAAAGTGAGAAGTTGGTTTTTGTGTTCTTGAAATCCTGTTCCTTTTTGCAGGCGGCGGTGTGGGGATATATAATTTCTGAGCGTTAAATGGGGGTGGGTTTCTGAGTAGCATCAATATCAGGCCACTTATGCGCTGTGTGATTTCTGTGGCACTACGATTATAATATTTTTTAACAAAAAAATCACCAACTTATAATATTCAAAAATCCTATGATTTACACCAAAACCAAAAGACTTGTTCTCACATTTATTTTTCTTTTTTTTGGTAATATTAAAATTCGTAGAAAAAATATTAATAATTGTTAATCAAATAAACTAAACTAAATAACTATTATCATAATGTCTATAATCATTGTTTCGAGGAGGTGCTGTTTTGCACCCCACTTCGGCCGTTTCTATTAAATTAAAATAAAAAGACCTAGCTTTCGTTTTTTGTTGTGTACTTCGAAGTTTTTAGCGCAGACGAGAGAAGATAATAATAAGTGTTGTACAGTGTTCGATTTAGAGGTTTTACATTCGCACTGTTAAAATTAACATTAACATAGCGCAACGCAGATGCTGCACAGCTGTTAGCAAACTTTACGTTATATTTACAAACTGATAGTAAAAAATGAAATTTAGGCGTTCTGCTGCGAACATGCTCCCCCCGTTGGAAGATGACGGCTTTCAACCGGTTTGGTTTCGATTGGCAGAACGGCGATCCTTGCTATGGCTCTCCTGACCAGTCCCTTTGCGGTGCGGATGACGACAACTCTTGAAACGCCGTCCCCTCCTGTGATGACGCTGTCCACTCTGCCAAGGGGCCACTTGAGTGGCGGCGCGTTGTCCTCCTTTATCAGGACCATGGTTCCGGGTTGGAGATTTTGCCGAGTCGTCTTCCACTTCCCACGCTCTTGAAGAAGGGACAAGTAGGATGTGCTCCACTTCCTCCAGAATGCTTGCTGCATCTGGCACACCTTTTGCCAGCGACTGAGGTGTCCTGCGTTTAGGTGGCTCAAGTCAGGTTCGTCGATCGTTGCGTTCGCCTTGCCCCAGATAAAATGGCCGGGTGTGAGAATCTCCAAATCGTTAGGATCTTCTGAAATAGAATAAAGAGGTCTTGAGTTGAGCATTGCTGAGATTTGACAGATGAGGGTTCGAAGCTCGTTGAATGAAAGAGTTGAATTTCCAACGACGCGGTAAAAATGGTACTTTGCTGATTTCACCGCGGCCTCCCATAATCCACCGAAATGTGGTGAACGTGGAGGAATGAAATGCCAATTTACTCCCAACGCTGTACAGTTGTTGAAAATCTCGCTTCTCTGTGGATCACTTAAAAATAATTCGCGAAGTTCCTTCAGCTCGTTCCGAGCACCTAGAAAGTTCGTGGCGTTATCAGTCCATATTGAATGCGGTTTCCCTCGAAGGCTTATGAAGCGTTTCAATGCTGCGAGAAATGATGATGTCGATAAGTCCTCCACCAGTTCTAAATGAACTGCCTTCGTTGCAAAACATATGAAAATTGAGACGTAGCATTTTTCTGGCGCGCGGTTCCTTACTTCCGATTTTGTGTAAAATGGACCGCAAAAGTCAATGCCAGTTACATAAAATGTTGGGCTTGGCTGGACGCGCTCGGCTGGCAGAGGGGCCATTACTTGATCGAGAAGTTTGGGACGCATTCGAAAGCAGCGTATGCATTTATTGATGATACTCGATACAGCTTTGAGCCCTCCAATGGGCCAGTATCGTTGACGAACTGTTGCAAGGAGGAATTGAGGACCAGCGTGAAGGAATGTTGCATGGTAGTGCGCGATTATTGCATCGGTAACTGGATGATGCTTAGGCAGCAAGATCGGATGCCTGGCTTCGTACTCGAGGTTTGAATTCTGAATACGACCTCCGACGCGCAGAAGTCCTTCGTCGTCCAAAAACGGGCATAAAGACCGCAGCTTGCTGCTAGGGGGCAGCGGGTTCTTTAAACTTAGCGCTTTGTACTCCTCGCCGAAATGCACAATGTGAATGCTTTTCAGCAAAAGATGCGTTCCGCCTTTGAGATCATCTGGAGTGAGTAGTGTCTTCGGACTCGCTGAATATGATGCTGTGCGCTTGATGAACTTGTTTACGTATGCAAAAATCCGTTGCAGCTTTGTGAAGGAATTGCTGAATTTGCAGGACGCTGCCAAATCCAGTCGTTGCGTTGAAATAAGTGTTTTTGAGCGCCTCTCGGGTAGATCAGATGGGTGATACACGGTTTGTGGCCAACCTGCACTGCCGGCTTGTAAAAATGAAGGTCCGTTTTTCCAAAGTGGTGATTCTAACAGTTCAAGTGGCTTGCATCCTCTTGACAATATATCCGCCGGGTTTAGCTGTGACGGCACATGATGCCAGATCATTCCCTTTGTCACGCTGCTGGATTTGAGCTACCCTGTTGGAAACAAAAATGTTGAAATTAGAAGGGGCTTCTCGTATCCAAGCAAGCGCTACAGTAGAGTCGCTCCAGCAGTGGTATTTGCGGACGAATTTGAATTCCTTGGCGATGTTTGACATAAGATCGGATAAAAGAAGCGCTGCTGAGAGTTCGAGCTTTGGGATTGTCAGCGTTTTTAAAGGAGAGACCCTGGATTTCGAGCATAACAAATGTGACGAATATACACCCTGCAACTCAGATTGGACGTATACGCAAGCGCCATAAGCAGCCATGCTTGCGTCGCAAAACCCATGTAGCTCAATTGTGGCCAGTGGCTTTAGAATGAATCGCGGAAATGTTAGACAAACACTTGAAAGCTGAGAAATTAACAGATTCCATTCGTAGTGCATGGCTTGCGGCAAGCATTCGTCCCAGTCCAACCTTTCCTTCCATAGAGCTTGAAGAAATATTTTGAGTTTGGTAACGACGGGCGAGATTAATCCGAGTGGGTCGTAAACCTTGGCTATCACGGACAAGACACTTCGTTTTGTGATTGGTTTATCGGGTAAATTATGTGCGAAGTTAAAGAGCAGGCAATCGGTGCTGGGATCCCAGGCTAAGCCAAGAGCCTTTGCGATGTTGGTGCCATCCTTAAATTCCATAAGCTTTTCACAATCTGAATCGCTTTCTCCTTCTAATGCGGCAGGCTCGTTTGAGCACCACATTCGAATCGGAAAATTACCCTTTGCCAATAGTTGTTTTACTTGTAGACGGATTTGGCCGGCATCCCCCACAGAATCTCCTCCTGAAATTAGGTCGTCTACATAAAAATCCTGTCGCACGATTTTCGCAGCGAGTGGAAAGTTTCTTTCTTCGTCGAGAGCCAGCTGCTGCATTGCACGAATCGCTAGAAAGGCAGCGGGCTTGGTTCCGTACGTTACGGTATCCAACGTGTATGTCTTTATTTCTTCGTCGGGATGATCGCGCCTAGGATGCACTGAAGAAATTGATCTGGGTGAGCTACTCGCACGCAGCGATACATCTTGCAAATATCGCCGCACATATCAACTATGAGAAGACGAAATTTTATGAGAATGTTAAAGAGTTTGGGTTGTATCGACGGGCCCGTATGTAGCAGATCATTTAGAGAAACTCCTGACGCAGATTTGGCTGATCCGTCAAAAACCACACGCACTTTTGTCGTAGAGCTATCCGGGTTCTCAACGCAATGATGAGGCAAATAGAATTGTGGGAAAACATGCTGCTTGGAAGCCAGTGACATATGACCCAGCTCAATGTATTCGCGCATGGAAGCAGAGTACTTCAGTTAAGTTTGAAGGTTTTTTGCCAGTTTGACTTCGAGCGCCTTGAAGCATCTTAGTGCGCGTTGAAAGGAATCTCTTACCGTGTCAGTGCTGAATTTAGTCGGCAACCTTACAGAGTACTGACCCGACTCAAGTCTAGAGTAGCCCTGTAGAAATTGCTGCTCACATATTTCGTCGTCAGCGGAATTGTCTATTTCCCAGAATCTTTTAACGATCTCTTTTAAGGAATCACCCTCAAAATTAGGCAAAGGCTGTGAGAGATGAATAGCTGTTGCGAACGAGATAGTGGCCAACATAGTTTGGAGAATTGGTGAATTATCTGCTATGTTTTGATATGATATGTTTTAAGGAATGCTCCAGTTGGAGATGTCGAGGCTAAAGTTCGGTTGATAATCTGTTATCGATCAAGTTATAACAGCTGGGAAGGATGTGGTGAACCTCTTGTCACAGGACTGAGCTACAATGTCAGCTGACAAGTTAGATGCGATTGTTGACTTGCCAATTCCTGATATCGATACGGCTGGTTGGCCAGACGCATGGTGATAAAGTTGAGATGGGATCCAGAATCCAACAGAGCACGGCTGGTATATATATGCCTGACTGGCTTTTTGCATAAACGATTGCAGTAGGAAGCAATACGCACTCGGAGGACTTGCTGACCGCGTTCCTAGAGTTGTCTTCAGGGTATGTGGCTACGAGAGTGGAAGCTAAGGGCGATGCTAAATCTGGTATACTTGGCTGGGATGCTATTGCAAGCTGCGAGCCAGGTGCACATGAGACAGGTGATTGAGCCGCTGGGGGGGCCAAATGCAGTAAAGAATGGTGCTTTTGTTGACAGTGCCTGCAATGACCTGAGCGACATTGCTGCAAGCCATGACCTTTCCGGAGACAATTTAGGCACAGATTTAAACGTTTGGCTTCCTTGTGACGTAAGCTTGGGGACAGATTTATGAATAGTGGGCATTTCACGATATAGTGATCCTTAGAATCGCAAAAGGTACAAAGTTGTTGGTTTCTGGTGTTTGTGGCAATGAAAGAGCTTCGATTTGATCTATGGGAGCTTCGGCTCACCTGAAGGCTAGGTGTGGGTACCGTAGCGCTGTTAAGATTTTCCATCATGCGACATCTCCGTTCCAGAAAGGTTGACATATCAGTCCAGCTGGGCAGCTTGTCGGATGGCAGTGCCTCCTCCCATCTTTCCTGAGTGTTTTGGTCGAGCTTGCGTGAGATGATGTGAATGAGTAGTCCATCGGCCAGTTGAGGAATGGTTGACAGGGTGCTAAGTGCCCGAAGGTGTGAGTTGATTTTGTCACTTAGACCGCGCAGAGCTTCTGAAGATCCCTTTTCAACGTTTGCCAGTCCAAAAATAGCTCGAACATGGCCCTGAAAATGTAGCAACTTGTTATCAAAACGCTTTGTAAGTAACTCCAATGCCTTATCGTAATTGGCATCGGCAGGTTCCAAAGATTTGATTGTGCTTAGAGCTGCGCCATCCAAGCATGCGCGCAGGTGTTGAAATTTCTCTACATTGCTTAAATCCTCGTTGTTACCGACGACACTGTTGTACATGGCAATGAAATCTGGCCAATCCTCGTAGCTACCGCTGAACCTGGGCAAGTGCAATTCTGGTAGCCGAGACTTGCGCTTGTTTAGTTGAGAGGATAAATTTAGGCTGCCCTGGTAGGCAGGAAGTGTTGTTGAGTTAGCATCTGCGATGTGTGACTTCATAAAGGTGTCCATGTGGCGAGTCAGCGAAGACTTTGCTTTCCAATAGGAAGTTGCGAACTCGGAGCGTGTATTTGAAGAAAGCTCGAGCAGGTCCACCCTTTCCAGTTTGTCTTGCCACAATTCGAAGTCTTCTTTCATTTTATTAATTGTGTCTATGCGAACTATTAAGTCGGCTTCATCGTAGGTGCTCAAGTCGGCGTTGCTAAAATGGTCGCCCATTGCCTTCAGTTGGCGCTGAATTGATGCGCACTTGGCCTTGTAGAAGTCAATATCAGCCGATCCATCATCTTGATTGTTTGCCGGTGGCAAGTTGTCAGGATCTTTGGGCATCTTATATGTGGCTCACTGTAGCACGACTAACGGATACAAGAAATTTGCCCTTGGCGATTTCGAAAGTCAAATTTGGGCACAGAAAAACGCGATTACCGTTTTCTGGAGACGATTGTATGTGTGTGTGTGTGCCTGACGGCGTTTGGCCAGACAGCTAAAGGTTAGAACCGAAGTTGCGATTTGCACTAAAAAACCCGGATAGTATCACGTCGGGGTCACCAATGTTTCGAGGAGGTGCTGTTTTGCACCCCACTTCGGCCGTTTCTATTAAATTAAAATAAAAAGACCTAGCTTTCGTTTTTTGTTGTGTACTTCGAAGTTTTTAGCGCAGACGAGAGAAGATAATAATAAGTGTTGTACAGTGTTCGATTTAGAGGTTTTACAATTAACATAGCGCAACGCAGATGCTGCACAGCTGTTAGCAAACTTTACGTTATATTTACAAACTGATAGTAAAAAATGAAATTTAGGCGTTCTGCTGCGAACAATCATAATATTTATTGATGATTTTAATTTATTTTACTCCAAATTTTTACAAATTATAATAAGAATGAATGTGGGACATAACAACATTATAGAGAAAAGCCACGGTAAGACGATTAAAATATTTGATCACATTTATCGAGGAATTGCATTAAAATACAAAAAAAAACAAGAGAAAACGCTATAGTCGGGTTGGTGTCCCGACTATCTAATACCCGTCACTCGGCTTAAGGGAGTGCGAGGGAGATGGATATATTAACTTTGATGAGCCATAACTTTTTAACGAATGGTCCGATTTAAAAAATTTCTTCTACATTTCGATAGGTATTGATAAGCACAACAAAACTGCATTTTTACTTTTCCGAAATATATAAATTTTGAAAATCGTATATTAAGTATTGTGGGCGTTAGAGGGGGCGTGGCACCTTCTTGAAATAAACTTGCGCTGCGTAGGAACTCCAAGAATCTTCATGCCAAATACCAATCCTCTAGCTTTTATAGTTCCCGAGATCTCAGCGTTCATACGGACGGACAGAGCTTCACAGGATAGACAGCTTTATCCAGCTCCACAGGATACACAGCTCATCCAGCTCCACAGGATACGCAGCTTTATCCAGCTTCACAGGACAGCATAGCTCATCCAGCTTCACAGGATAGACAGCTTATCCAGCTTCACAAGACAACATAGCTCATCCAGCTCCACAGGACAGACAGCTCATCCAGCTTCACAGGATACACAGCTCATCCAGCTCCACAGGATACGCAGCTTTATCCAGTATTGTTTATGATGCTAAATATACCCAATAATGACACAGATGTAGTTATGTTTTATGATTTGATTATTTAATTATACCGCAACACCAGCACCACAACTTAGCTCAAGAAAAGATCAAAAGAAAAGAGAGAGAAGATCGGTGAGTATGGCCAAAGGCTATGTCTTCATTAAAGCCAAAAAGGATATATAGGTACTAAATGGTATTTCAATGGTTTTTCTGTATAGGAATAGGGGTATTCCAACACGCCCCCTCAGAAATAACATCTATAAAATTATAAACTTAACATAATATATTCACTTGTATTTGTTATGTACTTAGTGTGGGTGGTGTGCATTTTGGGAATACCTAGCAGGAAAGTGAGAAGTTGGTTTTTGTGTTCTTGAAATCCTGTTCCTTTTTGCAGGCGGCGGTGTGGGGATATATAATTTCTGAGCGTTAAATGGGGGTGGGTTTCTGAGTAGCATCAATATCAGGCCACTTATGCGCTGTGTGATTTCTGTGGCACTACGATTATAATATTTTTTAACAAAAAAATCACCAACTTATAATATTCAAAAATCCTATGATTTACACCAAAACCAAAAGACTTGTTCTCACATTTATTTTTCTTTTTTTTGGTAATATTAAAATTCGTAGAAAAAATATTAATAATTGTTAATCAAATAAACTAAACTAAATAACTATTATCATAATGTCTATAATCATAATATTTATTGATGATTTTAATTTATTTTACTCCAAATTTTTACAAATTATAATAAGAATGAATGTGGGACATAACAACATTATAGAGAAAAGCCACGGTAAGACGATTAAAATATTTGATCACATTTATCGAGGAATTGCATTAAAATACAAAAAAAAACAAGAGAAAACGCTATAGTCGGGTTGGTGTCCCGACTATCTAATACCCGTCACTCGGCTAAAGGGAGTGCGAGGGAGATGGATATATTAACTTTGATGAGCCATAACTTTTTAACGAATGGTCCGATTTAAAAAATTTCTTCTACATTTCGATAGGTATTGATAAGCACAACAAAACTGCATTTTTACTTTTCCGAAATATATAAATTTTGAAAATCGTATATTAAGTATTGTGGGCGTTAGAGGGGGCGTGGCACCTTCTTGAAATAAACTTGCGCTGCGTAGGAACTCCAAGAATCTTCATGCCAAATACCAATCCTCTAGCTTTTATAGTTCCCGAGATCTCAGCGTTCATACGGACGGACAGACGGACAGACGGACAGACAGACATGGCTAGATCGACTCGGCTAGTGATCCTGATCAAGAATATATATACTTTATGGGGTCGGAAACGCTTCCTTCTAGCTGTTACATACTTTTGCACGAATACAATATACCCTTTTACTCTACGAGTAACGGGTATAACTATTATTGTTTTTTTACATTTCAAAACATTTTCTATGAAATAAACTAATTTGATCGTCAGATCGTGTTGGTAGTATAGATAACATTTGAATTGGCGAAAAATATATATTATACGTATAATATACGTAACCTTTAATGATTAGGGTCCCTAAAAAAATATTATTTAAACGAAATATTTCTTCGCGGGCAAAGTGTGACCTTAAGTTACAACGAAATTATGACCAATTTTATCTTTCTTTGGAATGTTGGTATTATCAAATATATGATGCACGGTCACATTAGTTTTATTTCGTGAAATTTAAAGTGAAAAAAGTGAAAACAGTTCAATTTAATTTAAAGAACAAGAAAAAGGTGAGTGATAAAGTACATGTTGTCGTTTAATAATCTTTATTTCAGCGCTACAGAGATTAGTACCACAGATATTTTCGCCATTAATAAATATAAGCCTCCAGATGCTATCTTTAACACAAATTCTGCATTTCAGTGTCACTTGAAATGTTTTTAATCTTTAATGGTGTGCGGTGTTCATTAGCACTAATTTAGTTGTTTAACATAATCAAAATATTGAGCAGAACTGTTTCGCCTGTTTTTGTTATAGATACCCGACATAAAACAGCTGATCAGAGGGCAAATGATCGGCCATGGCATCATTTCTGGAGAGATCCTTTAATTTTGTACGGAGATGTAATAATGGTAATTACAATTATTCTTGGTCTTACATTCATGTATTAATTACACAGGCCGTCAAAATGTGACATGGGTTGGTGTCCAGGCCTGCCACCATTTTATTTTGATAAATGAGGCTTTTCTAAGCATTAGTTGCCACTACGTCTATAGTCCATCAGCTCTGGTATTTGCGGTATCTTTAATTTAAGAAAATCACAAATTTTCTTCGTCTTTTGGGATATATCTTCAAGAGTGGTCAACCAATTTTGGTTATCTTTTCGGAATTAAATAGTTACATGTCTCTTTTATACGGTCGTTTTGGAAAATTCAATAACCACAAGAAAAGGTGGGCGCATTCAAAATTGTAAAGTCACAGCAAAGTTTAAAAATCTTAATTTGTGAACAGCGTTTAAAAATTAAATAAAAATATTTTCTTCTACAATGCATTTTTGATCCAAAGACACCTTATGTCTCTAATTTTTGGGACACTCATCAGGTTTTTGTTAATTGTTTTGGAATTTTTAAAATTAATTTTCTAAGTTCCTTCACAGTGACGATTCACAAACTGTGCCCAAACCTGTCACTATTTTACGTAACTCATAACTATTTTTGAGCACAAGTTACCCTTGCTTTAGACATATTTATACATAGGCGTAAGTTAAAAGCTGGAGGGGGATTACACTTCAGGCATTTCAGCCCCCAAAGATTAGTAGGCTACGTCCATGTGCTTATATTCAAAGCAAAACAAGAGAAAACGCTATAGTCGGGTTGGTGTCCCGACTATCTAATACCCGTCACTCGGCTAAATGGAGTGCGAGGAAGATGGAGATATAAACTTTGATCAGCTATAACTTTTTAACTAATGGTCCGATTTAAAAAATTTCTTCTACATTTCGATAGGTATTGATAAGCACAACAAAACTGCATTTTTACTTTTCCGAAATATTTAAATTTTTAAAATCGTTTATAAGCTATTGTGGGCGTTAGAGGGGGCGTGGCACCTTCTGGAAATAAACTTGCGCTGCGTAGGAACTCCAAGAATCTTTATGCCAAATACCAATCCTCTAGCTTTTATAGTTTCCGAGATCTCAGCGTTCATACGGACGGACAGATAGACAGACAGACGGACAGACGGACAGACGGACATGGCTATATCGACTCGGCTAGTGACCCTGATCAAGAATATATATACTTTATGAGGTCGGAAATGCTTCTTTCTAGCTGTTACATACTTTTGCACGAATACAATATACCCTTTTACTCTACGAGTAACGGGTATAACTACTTAGACCGTTTAAAATTATGTTATTTAAAATTGTGACAGGTTTGGGCACAGTTTGTGAATCGTTACTGTGAAGGAAGTTAGAAAATTAATTTTAAAAATTCCAAAACAATTAACAAAAACCTGATGAGTGTCCCAAAAATTAGGGACATAAGGTGTCTTTGGATCAAAAATGCATTGTAGAAGAAAATATTTTTATTTAATTTTTAAACGCTGTTCACAAATAAAGATTTTTAAACTTTGCTGTGACTTTAAAATTTTGAATGCGCCCACCTTTTCTTGTGGTTAAGTTACATTGAATTTTCCAAAACGACCGTATAAAAGAGACATGTAACTATTTAATTCCGAAAAGATTACCAAAATTGGTTGACCACTCTTAAAGATATAGCCTAGTACTCAGTACGAAGAAAACTGCTACCTAACCATAGGAGTAAGCGAGAGGCAAATAGGTAGCTAACGCCATTAGCTGGAACTTTTTCCAACCGCGGTACTCAGTTAAGCTAAGGAAATGGTAAGGAAATACCCAAAAAATACTCATTTTTGCGGATGAATTCCGATGAACACCTTTAGCCGCGGCCCAAAGAATAGAAAATTTAATCTGTGGCTGTGTTTGTGCAGAAGCGGTGTGCCAATAACAAGTTATAAATGGAAAGAAAACCCCAAAAACCAATGGAAAACTGCTTGTAGGAGTTGCGGCAATACATATCGCCATGCCATCAGCAAATTTAAATCTTGCAACCCAGGTCGGCTCAACATTTTGTAATATTTTAAAATTGGCGGCAGTTGATTTTTGCTGTTTGTCAACAAACCCTGTAAGACCATGCTACATGCATTGCGGATGAAATCCAAAAACTCCAAAAACTTTTTCGACTAGTAAAACTCTTAGACGAACTGAGTACTAGGCTTAAATACCAAAAGACGAAGAAAATTTGTGATTTTCTTAAATTAAATATACCGCAAATACCAGAGCTGATGGACTATAGACGAAGTGGCAACTTATGCTTAGAAAAGCCTCATTTATCGAAATAAAATGGTGGCAGGCCTGGACACCAACCCATGTCACATTTTGTCGGCCTGTGTTATTTTTGATATTTTCAGAAGACAGGCTTACAAGTCATGGAAAACCGGGAATGCTTCAGACACTAACAATTTTTAAGTCCAATGCGTCGATTGTAAATATTATTAATAAATACACATACAAATATTACATGAAAAAAGGTAATTTTTATTGTGGGAAATCAGATACTGCAAAGCAGTGGAAAACCATAACTGGGAGGTTGTAGAAAAGCAGATATTGCAAGTGGAGGAAAACCATAACTGGGTACGTGTGGAAAATCTATAATGCGGGAAGTCGAAAAACCAGTGGTTTTTGGCCTGCATTCTACTGCCAGAGATCCAGATAGAAACCTCATTTCCCCCTTACTTTTTGTGTCACCCCCGTGTATTTTGAAACCAGAGATGGAAGAAATGTAAGGGGGTGAATGAGGTTTAGTCCCTTTCGCTTCTATGGGGCTGTCCATATATTACGTAATCACGTTTTTGGTGATTTTTGACCCCCTCCCCCCCCTGGTGATCAAAAGTAATCTTTCAATAAAACCCCCCTCCCCCCAATGATTACGTAATCCCAAGAAAAAATTTTCGAATTTGTTTTTTTTAATCTGTGGTTTCAAACAGAGATGCACATTCGGTTCTTCTACGCTGAAATTATCTCCAACATATGTACTCTTCGTCAAGCCATTACAGGTCTTCGCATCCTTCGTGTGATTGAACCACTAAACATTCTCTTTTGCGCCGCCCAGCCACTGGAAAAAATATTTCTCTGCTTTACTATCCAAGTTTGTAGATATAATTGAAGGAAAATTAATATATTAATAAATTCTTTAAATAAAAAATACATATAAAATGATTACGTAATCATTGTGCAAGACCCCCCCCCCTCCCCATGTAATCAAACATAATCATTTCGAGGACCCCCTCCCCCCTAAGGTGATTACGTAATATATGGACAGCCCCTATGGAGAAACCTGATGAAAATATGTTATATTCCAGTGTTTTTTTCCCGGTGGGTAGTTATATGATCCAGCATTTGCTGCAAGGATACGGGGAAAACCCAGAAAAACCCCCTCAGATCAATCTTATCCCTAAAGATTATAAAATGAAAGACCGATTTTTAAGGGGATACGACCACAGCCTAAACCGTAAGAGCTAGAGCAGCCAAATTTTTTCACAGTATTGCATTGGGGGCGTAGGCGCCCACTAAGGTCCAATATGTCCCCCAGAGGCCCCAAACAGCTCCAACATCCATATTTTGAGCAAAAAAAAGAGATTTTTTAATGCTTAACTTCTGAAGTGGTTGGAATTTCGAAATTTGGAGTTTGCAGAAGTGCTGTGAGGAAAAGGGGAGGGGAAAAGGGCAATTTAAGTTTAAATTTGTTTTGGATTTTAAAAACTTAAACTGCTGCTCCGATCAATATGATTTCCGATCAATAGTCAGTTCTGTGGATCAAATGCTTAGGTTTTATTTTTCAAAAAGTATTTTGAATTTTGTAGTAGAAGTGAGAGCCCTATTTAATTTCCGTAATGGATTAAAATAAAAAATTACTACAAAAGCAAAGCCAAGCTCCAAGTTAACTATTAATCTTAAGATTCGAACTCTTGACCAAATACGTTTGTACATACCCTGCAGTTCCCGAATTCAGACCGAGCGCTTAATAGCACTGCATCGGCTGCGACGCCGGCAGCGCCGCGGCAGAATCGACTCTCTCACCAACCCCCTCTCTCAAAATCTATCTCCTTACGAAATTAAGGTGCTGAACAAGCAGTGAATGAGCGCCTAAAAATAGTGGGGATGAATTTCATCACAAGATCATCACTAGGCCGACAGTGTCGCCGACGGAGCCGACCGAAACGGCGCCAGAGACGACGCTCTCCCAAATGTCTCTCTCACAATCTCTCTCTCTGCGCAGGTAGAGACAAGTTAGGCAAGCGCGATCGTGACAAAGGGAAAAGAACAACAAGAGAGATTGAAATTGCAGATGTTGTTTTTCTTGCTTAGTATTCTTTTTATATTTCTCAAAGGCAGACGCCTTTGTTCCGCGTTTTTCAATTGCGTTCTAGCTGTGACAAGTAGTTTTTGAGTTCAAACAAAAGTGCTATTAATCAAGAATACATTTTTAGGTAAGTAATTTTCAAGGGTATTAAAACTTTGTCTTGTCTTAATTATTATAGCTTCTCATTTTTAGAGTACGTATGTTTTATTGTTTAATATTTTTAGGTCAAGCTGACTAGGTGCATAAACAATATCGTTTCAGATTAAATCATTTTGTCCTACAGCCCAGAAGGATGTTATTCTTGCACTGCTAAGTAAGTTTTACCGTTCTTGTCTCTTTATATAATATTATAAAAATATATCTTTTCCAAATTCAGATCCCATTGGTCAGGTAGAGCCTGCAGAGCCTCCGGAGAGGATGCGGAGATGCGTGAAAAATCTCCATGCGCGAAAATGCAGCTCACCAAGACTCCGGAAGCTAAGAACGTGCCGAAGAGCCCTACAAGTCACCGTAGTTTGTAAAAATCTATTAATTTAATGTAAAAGTATGAAAATAATTTATAAAAAATTATGTAGTAAAAATGAATTGAAGAGAAATAAACCTAATGATAAAGGCGATGAAATTCAACATATTTTTAATGAAAATGGGCGGTGAACAGGTGATGAAAATGGGCAGTGAATAGGTGATGTCTTTGGATGATAATTAGGCGCTGAAAAAGCGCCTAATTTAGTGATGAATTAGGCGCTGAAAAATGGTGCTAAAAAAGCGCTAGTTTCTGGCAGTGATGAGTCCCTAGGACATGCCCATGTTAAAATCATCGCTATTTTTCATACAAATTCAGCAGTGATTGAGCGCTTAGTGCTCAGTTTTTAGCAGTGATTCACTGCTAAAAAAGCGCTGAATGGAACTGCAGGGTATGTATATTTGGATATGTTTTAATTTGCTTACAATACATGTGCAATACAATACATACACACAATGGGTGTGTAAGTTTCTACTTGAAAGTAGATAAGGTGTTTAAATACAACAAAAATTAAGAATTTCCTTTCAGGCAATGCACAATTTGTCGAGTTTAAAATAAATAATTATCGATCAAATACTTTTGTATTGGTGGCCAATCTTTTCGTGTGTGTACAAATGTTTTCGTTTCATTCAAAACAAAAAATTTGAAAACAACAAATTCCAATTTACAAACACGTATACAAATTTGTGCGCAAATTAAAATTGCATTGATAACATTGTAACTGATAGAAAGTATAAAAATGCACTACTTTTACTTAGATCACATTCATTTATTATATAGCTCTGCCACAAGCCTTCTGATTCTCGCTCCTGGAGGATCTTCTATAAAGGTTGTTTACACAAAGGTTTTCCAAAAAACGCACCAATAAGAAAGTCCTGACAACCGTACTGCAAACTAATTTTAAGCGAATGAAGTCGCTCCGGGTACAGCTAGTATAGGGGAGAGGTCTGTAGGTTGGTACACCTTTTGTTTTTAGTCTCCCATTTGGACATTCGCTTTTGAAACTTCACGTGTTAGGTACCGATCAAAAGCTTAGTCTTTTAGCTGTACAATAAAGCAAAAAAAACATTTTTTTTCCCTGGGGAAAACTAAAAAATACTTTTTTTTGAAAAGTGCCAAAAAATGACAATTTGAAAAAGAGGTCTGTAAGTTGAGACACTTTTAAAAGTCAATAATACTCACACCAAAAGTACTCCAAAGTTTTAAAAACTATTTATTTATGTTAATTTAATCAATTTTAGTTCGTCTTAAATTATTTCCCATCCATTTTTTAAGAACTTAGACCAAATAACAATTAAAACCAAAAGGCTCATTGAACATTCACTTTTCCCCTAATATCAAAGAAATGTACTAGGCAGAAAGCGACCTCTGTCGGGCTAAGGCCTTTTTGTATGAAAAACGGGTGTCTCAACTTACACGCTCAAAGTGTCTCAACTTACACAAATTGGGATGTTTCGGGAAAAAATTAATAACTTTTTTTCTGACTGTCACATTAAGCTGATTCTTTTTTTAATTTGTTAACAGTTAAATTACTAATGTTTTAAATCTCTTACAAAGTTAATTTAAGCACGTTATTAATTTTTAATGGAATTTTGAAAAAAGTAGACAAAAACTTTTTTGGTGCAAAATGGTACACGACTCTCACAGCTTAAATCTGGCTAGAGCCTGGCTTATAATGTTTTCCCCAAAAGTTTTGTCACTAAAAAGGACTACAAAAAAAAAAATAAAAAAAATTTTTTTAGTGGACAAGTTTTGAGAAAATTGAGTGTCTCAACTTACAGACTGTCTCAACCTACAGACCTCTCCCCTATACATATGTTTACAAAGAATTTTAAATTTCAATAACTTATGCCGTTTCCTCACTAGAGCTGAATGTAGCATTTTGACATTTTTTGGTATATGTTACATTTTTCCCATATATTTTCAAGTGGTTCTAGAGGTGGGAGAAAAGAGCATTCGACAATAAATGCTACTACATTTCTATATTCTCGTGCCTAAAATACCAAATATCTGAGTATTTTTTGACTATCGACTAAACGACCATCGCAAAATTTTCGAAATAATCAAGGCCCACTATAGATGATTTTTCTGCAGAAAAAAAATTGCGTATAACTGCAGTTAACAAAACCTGACCAATCTTATGCCCCTTAGTTTTGTCACAGGAAGTAAGAGGCAATAAACCACCTTATCGATAAGACCACCCCGAAGGATTGCCAAATCAACAATAAAATTATCAAAAAAAAATATCTAAGCATGTATAGCTTAAATAATAAACAATAAAGATAATGCAATATATAATGCAAACAAAAGCTTAATAGAACATTCAAATCATTATTGGCCATGGTCAATACATTTGATTGTTCCAATCTCCTGCTTGCGGATAGTAGTATTTGAGAAATTATGCCCATATTTCAGGTTTTGAAAAATGTCTTCCTCATGAAAAGCTTTCAACGCTTTCCTTTGTGTTTCCGTGCCTTTGCAGTTTTTATAACTGTTTTTGAATTTTCAGCAGAAAACACATGACAAAAATAAGATCATTTTTGTTAGCATTGAATATTTTGAATTTAAAAGCAAAGCACATCTGTTTTCGAAATAATAAATGCTGAATGCTAAATGCTGTCCCGTGCGGACAAGAAATAGAATTTTTTTGAATACCGAAAAAATACTACAGTATGTACATCAGTGAGGAGACGGCATTAATGCTTATACAAAAAAGGAACAAAAGTATTTCATGAGATCGATTAAATTCAAAATAATAAAAAAAAACTTCAGCATCAGCAAACAGTGGATCAGTCATCTTGTAGTAATCCCAACTCGTGTCGTATTTCATAGAACTTAGCGGCAGGCAGTGGCTTTGTGAAAATATCAGCAAGTTGATTCTCTGTGGAAATATACTCAAGACAAATGGTGTTACTTTCAATTTGTTCTCTGGCAAAATGGTATTTGATATCAATATGTTTGGCTCGTTTATGACATGAGGGATTATTTGCTATACTGATACAGCCTTGGTTATCTTCGTAAATTTTAATTGGATTTTCGAGATTGATATTAACACTACTAAGAAGAGATTTTAGCCACAGCGCTTCCCTCACAGCTTCAAATAATGCCATGTACTCAGCTTCAGTTGATGAGGCTGCTACTGAGTTCTGCCTCTTTGTGTTCCAACAAATTAAATTTAGATCGAACATTTTGAATAAATACCCTGTGGTACTTTTTCTATCAATCTCGTTTCCTCCCCAATCAGAATCTACATAACCAATTAATGTATTTTTAAACTCAGCATTTCTTTTAAAAATAAGTTTCATTTCAATAGTTCCCTTTAAATACCTAAGGACCCTTTTTAAGCACTGCCATAGCTCGGAATTATTTTTGCTACTATATCTACTTAAAATATTTACTGCAGTAGTTAAGTCGGGACGTGTACATAGCATTATGTACATTAAACATCCTATGAGATTACGACATGGAGCATTGCAGTTTTCATCTGAATTAAGTAACTCATAATTTAGTTTGTTTGGTAAGGGAGTACTAACTGCATTGCAATTTTCCATGTTAAATTTACTTAAGATTCTTTTAACATATGCAGCTTGGCTCAGGAAAATTTTATCTTCATACATTTCTATTCTAATACCAATAAAATGTTTTATTTCTTTTAGGTCGGTCATTCTAAACTTTTTCATTAAATAATTTTTGAATTTATTCATTGTTGTCATATTTCCCGTAGCTATCACCACATCATCAACATATAACAGCACATAAATATTTTCCTTGATATCACCTTTATCAAGGATGTATATACAGCGATCTACGGAAGAGTTAACAAACTCACAGTCTTTCAATGCTTGCTCAAAAACTTCAAACCAGCATCTAGCGGCTTGTTTGAGACCGTAAATTGCCTTATTCAATTTACATACATTGTCACCTTTGCCCTGTACACCTTGAGGAAGTCTCATATATATTTCCTCTTTTAACGTGCCATTTAAGAATGCTGTTTTTACATCCATTTGATGGACTTTCAAGTTATATTGTACTGCCAACGATAATATAAATCGAAAACTGGAAATTCTAGCTACAGGAGCAAAAGTCTCTTCATAATCGACTTGGTATTTTTGAGTAAATCCTCGTGCAACTAATCTAGCTTTATATCTAGTAGGAGTTCCTAGTTCGTTATATTTAACGGAAAATACCCATTTGCTATCTACTATGTTTTTATGTGTAGGACTTTCTACGATTGTCCAGGTATTATTTAGTTCATGGGCACTTAACTCTGTTTTTATGGCTTCCTCCCAAAACAACTTATCCTTCCTATACTGAATTTCATCGTATGTATTTGGAACATCATTGAAGACAGTGTGAGCATTTAATACAAATTTATTAAAACTATTATCATCTTCATAATATGATATTTGGGGCTTTGTTTTTAATCTCTCACTTCTTCTACTCGTTATTTCAATACCATCACTTCCAATTGGATTCTTAACATATCCAGTTTCATCGAAGTATTCTGCTGTTTCATTTTCCCTACTCTCATTCGGGTTGTCTGATCCCTTACTTTCATTCAGGAGATCATCTCGCTTTCTTTTCTTACTCTCATTCAGAAAATTTTCATCTGTTTCCTTACTATCATTCAGGATTTGTGTGTTGTCGCATTCCTTACTTTCATTCGGGAATTTCGTTTCTTTAATTTCCTTACTTTCATTCGGGAAATTTGTATTTGTACTTTCCTTACTATCTTTCAGGAATGCTGTTTCAAATTTAACAGCCCTAGAATTAACCATATTGGTTTCATCGACAACCACATCTCTTGCAACGAGAAATTTTTCATTAACAGCATCCCACAGTTTTAAGCCATTTGCTTCGTAGCCCACTAAAATAGCTTTGTATGATTTATCATCAAACTTTCCTTTTTTAATTTTATTGTGCACATATACAGTTGCACCAAACACTCTCAAATGTTTTAAATCGGGCTTTTTATTGTGCCACATCTCGTAAGGGGTCATCACGCTATTAACTATTGCCCTACTAGGAATTCGATTAATTAAGTAAGTTGCAGTTAACACTGCTTCACCCCAAAAACTTTTGTCAAGTTGTGCACCACTTACCATGGCACGAGCTTTCTCTGTGATGGTTCTAATCATTCTTTCAGAAACACCATTTAATTGTGGTGTGTGTGGTACTGTTAAATGATAAGTAATACCTTTATTAACACAAAACTGACGCATCTCATTTGAGAGATATTCTCTCCCATTGTCAATGTACAAATTAACAATTTTCAAATTAAAATGAGCTTCACATTTTGCTACAAAGTCTTTAAACATATTGAATACGTCAGATTTGTGTTTTATTAAGTAAGTTACACAATAGTGTGTAAACTGATCAACAAAGATCACAAAGTAATTTTTGTCATTTAGTGTAACTGGAGTAATGGGTCCACAAACATCTGAGTGCACAACAAATAGGGGTCTTTTAATATGTGATTTATCTTTAAATTGTTTTAACGGTAACCTTGCTTGTTTGCCATTTAAGACATCTAGGTCAAATTTTTAAAAAATCGAAATTTTTTTTTTCGCTTAAAAAATTCTTTAGGGTCTTAAAAATAACATACCAAAAGATAGAGTACGGCAAAAGTTTCTAAGTGTCGAAATTTTCCATTCTGCGGCGATGCCTCACATGTATATCCCGTGCACCTTAAAACTTTAAACGCGTTTTTCTCGAAACCACTTTTTTTGAGGCGGCCGGACACATAACTCGAACAAATCTTAACCGATCGATCTCAATTTTTGAAATTCAAAATACCTATGTCTATCGACAGACGTAGGATTTTTTTTTATTTTGCTTACTTTTTTTTTATCAACAATTTTGTGACGTTTTTTATTCGAAAAAATGTTACTTTGTTACTTTACTTTAATCACTCACCATTTTGCAAAAAATCAATATATCGAAAAAATCCTATCCGATAGCTGTTAATGTATAGAAACAAACCAAAATTTTTTTTTTTTTAAATTAAAAATTAAGGACGTTAGGTGTCCGGCCATG
Organism: Drosophila prostipennis; assembly: GCA_037075205.1. Taxonomy (NCBI): domain Eukaryota; kingdom Metazoa; phylum Arthropoda; class Insecta; order Diptera; family Drosophilidae; genus Drosophila; species Drosophila prostipennis. Next base: position 33,262 of record JBAMCJ010000458.1, read on the forward strand.
GAAATCCTTCAACAAAAAAGGGCCTACGAAAAAATGCTGCACAGCCTCCATTTTGTTTTCGATTTATTCGAAAAAGATTTTATTTTTCACTTCGGACCTAATATAATAAAACGTAGTTTACAAATTTTCGATTGGCTACTTCATTTGGCCAAAAAAAAAATCCAGAAAATCCGCTTCTTTTTTCCCAGTTACCTAGATGTCCCCCCTTAAGCATGGTTCGCAAATTTCATCCGATAGCTCTAAATTATTTAAAAGACTGTTATCACTAAACATGTTATTTCGTTTTATTTCTAAAAACTTGCCATTGCTTATATGACCAAGCCTCTCATGCCATAATCGAAAATTATTTATATGTTTCGCATCTATATTATATGCTTGAAACTGAACAATAGGTATATTGTTAAACATACCTGAATTCTTGACCACCGTCAATCCATTCTTGGAAATGGTTACTCCATTCTTGTCAAATTTTATTGACATTCCTGCCTCCTGTAGGCGCTTCACCGACATCAAGTTTCCAGCAGCCTGCTCGGAATACAGCACATCCTCCAGTGTTATTTCGTGGTCATTGCGCAAACGCACAATGCCACGCTTAGATGCGTAGATATATTCGCCTTGCTTGGCCACAGCTATCTTCAGCGGCGGCACCAATTCCACACTATCGATGAACAGCGACTCATCATTTATCAAATGATCACTTGCACCGGAATCAAGAATAAATCCACATTTATCTACCCGGGACTTTTCTTGCACTTCTCTGACCATAAATGCAATGCCTTGTGATGTTGCGGTTTTAGCTTGTTTATCGTAATTTTTATTCTCTTTATTTCTTTCATTTATAATTCTTTTATATTGGTAGCAATCCTTTTTAATGTGTCCTTCTTTGTCACAGTGGTGACATCTAACCCTATTCTTAAAATTTCCCTTAAATATTTTCTTTTGTTTAGTTACACGGTTTTTAAATGAATTGTTTTTGTTGTTGTAGTTTTTGTTTTGAACAATCGTGTTTAAAGCTTTCCTGCTAGTGTCATTATGATCATTTTTAATTTTAATTTCCTGATCTAGCAATCTATTCTTAACAAATGCTAATGTTAAATTATCCTCTGATAATGTCTCTATTGCTGTAATGACACCATCATAAGCCGAAGGCAAAGTAATCAACAAATGAGACACTTTATCCATCTCTTCTATTTTTGCACCTGCGGCCAACAACTCACTTGTCAATTCATCAAAAATAGTAAAATGGGACAATAAGGACATTTCACTCGATAGCTTAAGAGAAAGCAAGCGTTTGCGAACTGCCAACTGCGACGCTAGACTTTTTCGTTCATATACAGCGTCCAAATTTCCAAGAATTTGACGCGCAGTTATATCGCTTGTGGCAAAGTTCAAAAACGAATCGCTAAGGTACTCTATTAACGTACTTTTTGCACAACGCTCTGCTTTCGTCCACTTTTCATCCACTTTGGCAGGTATATCCTCATCAATGACCCTAAGTACATCCAGTTCGGTCAAAAGAGCCCTAATTCTAAATTTCCAAATTGCGTACTTCTCGCCATCGAATGGCTTTATATTACGTTTTGCCCTGTCCATTTTACTGTGAATACATATGCAGTTGTACAAGTATAGGTATACACACGCGGAACTCAACTCAATGTAATTTCACAAGAAATCACAATGAATCGATTGTCCCCTCGTGGTGAATAGATGTCTTTTGGATCGGTGTGACTTAAATTCTTTAAAAGTGTGGATTTAAATATTTAAAAAATTTGATCTTATTCTTATTTTTATTGGAGTGTTGCAAAAAGAAAAGGCCTCAATACGAGGACCCTAATTAAGAAACTCAAAATGTCCTCCGCGGCCAAGGAGAAATTCCTGGCCTCGGATGCAATGGCTTGTAAAGCCAAAAAAGCTAAGTTTGAAAGAAGGACAAGAAATGGCGGAAACGACGAAGAGATGGTAGAAGAACCAATGGAGGTTATGCCAATAACCCCTAATCCAACGGTATCTGGAATTCAGATGGAAAACAAGCAAGTAGAGCATGCAATGAAATTAGAATATAACGGTGATCATAAGGGACCGTTTATGGTTTATGTGGACAAAAAGAGAACTAGCGGAGAACAAAGTCGAGTGCCGATTAACCCATTGGAGCTAAGCGGTCTTTTAGTCAAAAATAAAGTTATTGGAATTATCGCAGTGCAAAAGATAGGTTTTGGGCGCTGCAAAATTGAATTTAAAACGGCAAAAGAGGCGAATTTATTCGTTAATTCTGATCTTGACAAATACGGATATGAACCGAAAATTTTTAAACACTTTATTTTTAAAACTGGTATTATATATCAAATTCCAACCTCTTTTACAACTGACATGATTAAGGAGTCGATTATTTCTTCAGTGCCTATTGAAGAGGTGATTAGAATTAACACCAGAGACAGAAACAATAAAGAGATTTTAGTACCTACCAGCAAAGTAAAATTATTATTTAGAGGCAATCAAATTCCCTCGGAAACAACTCTACTTTATACAAAAGTTCCTGTTTCGCATTTTGTTCCTTTCAATCAATGTTATAGATGCTTTAGATTTAACCACTTTGCACAACATTGCAAACAAAACGAGCAAAAATGTTTTAAGTGTTCCATAGTGCATCCCTCCACTTTTATTTGCAGTGATATTGTCTGTGTTAATTGTAAGGGAAACCATGTTTCGACTTCGCGTTCTTGTCCAGCAAGACAGCGTGAATTTGCAATCCAAAAATGTATGACAGCAGAAAATTTATCTAGAATGGAAGTTAAAGCTAGGTATCCATCTCTTTTCGGTAGATTCGAAACAGTTGATTCATTTGATCATACAGCTTTTCCTCAGCCTTTTTGGCAAAAAGTAAGTAATGAGAGCTCACCAATGCAAAACAACACAAAATCAACAGCAGAAACAATGCACTCTTATAAACCTTTTAACAAAATAGTTAGAAATATGAAAAACCGCAAAGCTGAAAATGTAAACGCGCAGAACACTATGGCAGCCTGGAAAAGTGCTCTGAAAGAAAACGAATATATTTCATCTGAACGTTTTACACTGTTCAGTCGCAGCAATAGCTATAAGTCAGCGCACTGAAGTATCATATATCGGGTCAAGCCGTCAGCAACATTATCAATGACCCACTTATTGGCACAAGCTTATTCTGCTGAATTGTAACTGGGTTTGCTCCCAGTAGCGGATTTGCCAATAATACATAATAACCAACACTTTGCTTTTTACCTATTCTGTTAACCTAAGCACTTTTTACCTATAAATACCGTTAAGTTTATTCAATAAAATCAGTAACAATTCTGACTCACAATCAAGTTTTACTCATTCTGCATTCAACAGAGGCTGTCGCTCTAGTCTTCAGATCCTCATATGCAATCCTTAGTCCAACTGGTTCAAGTTCTAGTTGCGGCGACATTAGGCAGACAGTTTATGTACTGTATGCCAGGCATCTAAGCCAATCAATAAACATTTTGGTGACCCCGACGTGATCTCACCAAGAGATCACACCCTAGAACACAACGTTGGAGATATCTTCCATACGAGTCCTTTTGCCCATGTCGTCAACAAGGTGACAGATTAAGGACACCTGAGCGCCATCGACTCAGGAAGTTGGAAGACTGGTCAACAAGGCGACCAGCTCCGTCAACGATTTGATAAAATCGTTTGTGATCCCGGTAAACGGATTTAAATCATCCAATCCCGGACACGTGACGTGATCTCAACTAGAGATCACAACAAAGAACACTCCATTGTCGAAGCGACAACTAAGGAAGTCTGAGCGAAGTCAACTCAGGAATTTGGAGATTGGTCAACAAGGAGACCATCATCCGTCAACGATTTGATAAAATCGTTTTGTGATCCCGGTAAACGGATTTAAATCATCCCAATCCCGGACACATTCTCGAAGTTGTCAACAGGCGACACTTTGAAACCAGAATCAAGCATTCTCAGAGTACGAGAATTCAGCACCACGGTTCCTATCATCAAATTAATCCAAATCATTCATAAAAGCTAAAAGCTTCTTTGACCAATTCGGTTGCGAATAGGAGCGTATCCAGCTATACAAGCAAATAAAACACTCCCAACGGGTCAGAAGTTTTAAGCATAAGGTAATAAATATGAGTGACATGGATGAGCAAGCAGTCACTGAAGCACTAGACGTGCAAGAGAAAATCAGTCAAGAAATCTCCAAATTTATTATCAACTTCAAAAAAGATTCAGCGGAGAGAAAATCAGGTCCAAATTATTATCAGACCAGATTAACCGCACTCGATGACGCTTGGAATCGATTTACAAGGAATGATCTCAAGATTCCTCAAAAATATAGAACTACGGAATACATGAAGTTCTACAACGACTGTCGTGAGTCATACGACAAATATCGAGCTATCATACGGGACGGCATGGAACAATCAACAAGCCAAGCCGAGGTAAATCCAGACCCTGCAAGCATTCAGCAGCCCATGATAGAGTCCCAGAAACTTATAGCAGCATGTCGCCGACAAAGGGTAATGTCTGATTCTATTAAGCGCGCTCTGAGAGAGTATTCAGAGACGGGAAAGACCATAACAAGTGATTTGATAAAATCACTATGGGCACAAATTCAAGAGATCCATTTCTCCGTACATGAAGAATATGATGATCCAAGCACGAGAGGATATGACATGAAATCCTTCCTAAAACTTGAAAAGGAAATTCAAGTTATCTTAGGGGCAAAATCAAACTCTTCCAGCAACGAAGATATGCATTTGCCCAGAGTCAGCATCCCCAAATTCGATGGGGATCTACTCAAATGGACTCAGTTTTTTGATTTATTCAAATGCATGGTCCATGATACTAACATGCCGACGGTACGAAAAATGTGGTACCTAAAAACCACCGTAACTGGAGAGGCTGAAAGATTGATAAGACACATCGATCTTAAGGAAGAAAATTACCTCAGCGCCTGGGGTATATTAGTTGATTCCTACAACAATCCCAGACATGTAGCAGACACGATTCTCAATCGCTTCCTGCATCAAAACACAGTTAGTGACGATCCAAGGTCATTAAAAGAGTTGTACATTACAACTATCGAGTCTCTAGCATCATTAAAGGGACTGGGCATCGATGTATCAAGTTGGGATACAATATTGATTGCCATCATCAAGCAAAAGTTGGATCTTGCAAGCAGAGCCCTATACGAGCAGTCGTTAGATGGGTCCCGAGAGTTACAGGGTCTCGACACACTGCTCAGCTTTCTGGACCAGCGCATCCGAGTCCTAAACACAGGAATATCAGAAAAATCTTCTAATAGACACCCAAAAAACTCAACTTGTGCGTCGACAACAAGCGAAAAAATAGCTTCATGTGAATTCTGTAAAAGAGGAAATCACCCTTTATTCAGATGCGATGAGTTCCGATCTAAGGCTGTATCTGAGAGATTGAATTGGGTACAGAACCAGCAAATGTGTATAAATTGTTTTAGCACATACCACAAGTCGAAAGACTGTCAAAGTCGGACATGTTTTAAATGCGATAAAAAACACAATACGATGTTGCATTTGGAATCAGATTTGGGAGATCCGACAGATCCGCCAGACCTTGTTGTAGGCGCAGCAATTACTGACCACAACATCTTACTAGCCACAGCCAAAGTGGCAGTAGAAGCCAAATCCGGAAGAGAGGTGAAACTCAGAGCACTACTCGATTCAGGATCTCAGGTGAATTTGATTTCTGAACAAATGGCATCAAGGCTTTCGTTAAAAAGACACAAGACTTCAGTCCGTTTTGGAAGTGTTGGCGGCGGTACAAAAATGTGCCGTTCCCAAGTTAAAATACGAGTAAAGTCCCTGTACAATGACTTCACGGAAGAAATAGAAGCGTTTGTGCTTCCCCAGATTATGGCTGATCATCCAGCCCACGAAATAAGGTCTTCCAGCTTTAATATTCCAACCGACATATCTCTGGCAGACCCAGATTTTAATACGCCAGGAAAAATTGATATGCTTATCGGCGCAGAGCACTATTATTCCTTATTACTGCCAAATCAGCAGCAAACAAGGGCGGGAGGACCCATCCTTCAGAATACCATGTTCGGATGGACTGTAGCAGGAACAATTCCAAGTCCAGAAGACAAGTCATTAAAGAGTTGTGCAGCCGAATCAACCAAAGAAAGATTTCAACTGCCAATAAAGCCAGCTAAAAAACACTTATCGAAAAATCTGTCGCGAGTGCAAGGCGACAGGGAACTGCTACCTTCTGAACCTTCTTCAGACCTGGGGGCAACACTGGACCAAGGTACTATGCCTAAGGCATGGAAAAGCAGCAAATGGAAGACCATGTCGCAGAACGGCAAGGAAAGGCTACTTGTATTAGTAAAGGAAGATAACCTGCCGGAGACGAGTTTGCCTATGGAAAAAGTAGTAAAGACATATCCTGACAAAGATAATTACATACGTGTAGTAGACGTAAAAACTGCGTCTGGCGTATTTCAACGACCAATCACGCGTCTTGCGCCGCTTCTTAAAGAAGAAGTATCGACAAAGCGGTCTAACAGTTCCATCGAAGGAGCAATGGTTTCAGAAGAGGTCCCAAAAAGGAAGAAAGTAAAAATTCCAGTTCTACCAACGTTACTAGCAATGCTACTTATTCTTCCGCTCGCAGTGGGACAGCCAACAAATGTAACTCAGTTCGCCAATCAGCCCGGGATATTCTATGAACGACTCGGCACTGCAAGAACGGCAATTTACGAACTGGATCATCTACAACAAAGGCTGACTAAGCTAAAGGATACAGCATGGTCAAATCAATTTACCACCGTGCAGCATCATCAAGTAGCCACGTATGCTGCGTTAGCAATATCAATAATATTGATCATTGCATATAGTCTCCGAAGGCGATTCGTCAACTGGAAGCCACTACAACGGACCTGCAACAACCAAGAGAACGACGAGCAGCCATCACCTGAACCTACCCCACGCAGTTTTGCGTTCAGCATTAGCGATGGTTGAACACTTGTTCAACGGCCGGGAGAATGTTCAGTCGCAGCAATAGTTATAAGTCAGCGCACTGAAGTATCATATATCGGGTCAAGCCGTCAGCAACATTATCAATGACCCACTTATTGGCACAAGCTTATTCTGCTGAATTGTAACTGGGTTTGCTCCCATTAGCGGATTTGCCAATAATACATAGGTAGGTAGAAGGTAGGTAGGTAGAAGTGGTGAGGTCCTCTCTGAGAGCCTCCAAGTAGAGCTGAGCTCCGTTTTGATCCACACCCTCGTAAATTGTTGTCTCCGCGTTCTCTTCAGTACCAGCCTGCATCATTTAGAAAACCTAGGATTGCAGTTATCCTCTGCTTTCCTATTTCTCCCAATGATTCCAGCTGATACGCCCCGAAGTATCTCGCCCTGATATGGTTTAGTGCTGGGCAATGACACATCATGTGCTCAGGTGTCTCCTGTGTGTCTGTTTCTTTGCAGCTCCTGCAATTAGCATTGTACGGAAGCCCCATCTTCATGGCTTGCGTGCCAATGGCCCAATGGCCTGTGATGAGTGCCGTGATCCTTCTAATATCCCTTTTGCTTTTGGATATTAGTTCTCGAGTTCTCTTGCTATTGATGGTTGGCCAGCAGAGCTTTGATCTCCTGAGACCCTGCTTTTCTGACCAACTTTTACTAGCTAGTGTTTTGTAGTGTTCGTGAATCCTTGCTTGGACTGTATTAAGGGATTCAGGTAGACTAGTTGTATAGGAGTCGTCTGCCGACCCCTTTCGTGCAAGTTCATCCGCCTTTTCGTTTCCTGGTATATCATTGTGCCCTGGCACCCATGTTATCTGTACATGGTTGTTTGTTGCTAGTATGTTGAGAGCCGACTTGCAATCGGCTACTAGTGTCGAGTTGGTTCTTGCTGCTGCGAGAGATTTGATAGCCGCTTGGCTATCCGAGTATATCCGTACCTTGGTATTCCTGAGGCATTGCTGAATCGAAAGCTTGGCTGCTTCTAAAATAGCAAGTACCTCAGCCTGAAAAACTGTCGCTGATTCTGGGAGGTGGAATTTCGATTCTATCCCCCAGCTTTCAGCGAAAATTCCAGCCCCTACACCACAGTCCATCTTGGAGCCGTCAGTGTAGAGTGATACCTCATCTTGTCCGGTTACTCTGTCATTCTCCCAGTCTTCCCTCGTTGGAAAGGTAGTCGTAAATCCGTTTCCAAATCTTATCTCCGCTGTCATATAATCCGTCTTGTTCTTTGCCAGATAGTTGTTGTCCTCTAAGATACGGCAGTGCCCTGTGTGGTAGCCTTTCCAGCAATTACTTGCCTTCAGTCTGGCCGCACTCTGCGCTGCCGTATCCTTTATGAAAAGTTCTATCGGCATTATATCCAGAATAGTGTTCAACGCGGCAGCCGGGCATGATCTTAATGCCCCTGTAGCTCCTGCGCAAGCTGATCTTTGTATTCTTGTCAGCTTGGCAATATTGTATGCTCTTGTCAGGGCTGGCCACCAGACTAGTGCCCCGTATGTGAGAATTGGCCTTACCACTGCTGTGTAAAGCCATAATATTATCTTAGGGTGTATACCCCAGTTTTTGCCAAACATTTTCCTGCACGAGTAGAATGCTATGCTGGCCTTTCTTACTCGTTCCGTGATGTTCAGTTTCCACGAGAGCTTCGGGTCTAGTATCACTCCTAGATACTTAGCCTTATCCGATAGCTCGAGTTCGATTCCATCTATTTTTGGTTTGCTGTATGTTGGGATCTTTGTTCTTCGCGTGAAGAGCATCAGTTCGGTTTTACTCGGGTTTATACCTAGTCCGCAGGTTTTTGCCCATTCATTTAGTCGGTTAAGGGCCCCCGTCATTATATTACTAATGACATCTGGGAATGGTCCTGATACTAGCAACACTACGTCGTCTGCGTAGGCTACTACTTTTACTCCTCCGCTATTGAGTTCTCTCAATATGTCGTTCATGTTGATGAGCCAGAGCAGTGGCGATAGAACCCCGCCCTGAGGTGTGCCTCTCTTCACAAAGCGTGTGAGGTAAGTGCCACTCAGTTCGGCTGTTATCGTCCTGCTCGTGAGCATAACTCCGATCCAAGCTCTGATGTCTCCTTCAACGCCGATCGAGTTGAGGGAGCTCAGTATGGATTCGGCGTTCACATTATTGAACGCACCTTCTATATCTAAGAAGGTGGCCATTGTATATTGGTTAAAATGTAGCGATTTTTCTATGTGGCAAACTACTTCGTGTAGTGCCGTTTCTGTCGATCTGCCCTTTCGGTACGCATGCTGAGCGTCCGATAGATGCTGCTTCTCGGTGTTTTCCCGGATATGAATATCGATCATTCGTTCCAGCGTTTTCATTAGGAATGAGGTAAGGCTGATCGGCCTGTAATCCTTTGCTAGGATATGACCTCTTCTTCCTGGTTTTGGTATAAATACAACTTTGGCTTCCTTCCATAGAAGCGGTATGTGTGTTAGTCTGATGCAAGCCGTGTAAATGGCTTGCAGCCACCTACTGATGCTGACCTGTGTTGCTTGAAGCATTGCCGGGAAAATGCCGTCTGGCCCCGGACTCTTATATTTGTCGAAAGAGTTTATCGCCCAGTTGATTCTTTCAATGGTTATGATATCCCTTGTGTGTGTTGGTTGATGAGCCCTCTGACCTTCAGTAGGTGCTGGCTTTTCTCGAAGGTTGCCTGGAAAGTGTGTATCCACTAGTGTCTCTAGGGATTCTTCCACCGTTGTAGTCGCTGATCCGTCTTGTTTGTGTAGTAGAGTTGGGCTGTTATACCCTTTAGCAAGGACCTTGCTTAGTCTAGCCGAGTCTTTTATACCTTCTAGCGATTCGCAGTAAGTCCTCCAAGAGTCTTTCTTGGCTGCGTATATCGCTTTTTTGTATGCTTTTTGTGCTTCTTTGTATGGCTCCCATTCCTTGGTAGCATAGCTGGAGTTATAGGCTTTTCTTGCCCTCTTTCTTAGAGTGCCAAGCTCTTTGGTCCACCATAAAGGGTGTTGTTTCTTAGAGTATGAAACCTTGCATGTTTCCTTATATGCATTGTTTAGAATGTTTGTTAGGTCCTCTACTTCCTTGTCCAGGGTCGTCGTAGAGGTTTGTACCCGTATTCTTCTGTTGCTAACTTTCGAGTAGACAATCTTACCGAATTTGTCCCAGTTTGTTCTACGGGGGTTACGTTTCGGTTCCGGTTTGCTAATCGGAATCGAAATTTCGAAGAAAATGTACCTGTGATCTGAAAAGGAATTTTGTTTCGACACTATCCACTTTTCAACCTTATATCTACTAAATTCTGTCTGTAAAGTGAGGTCTAACACCTCTTCCCATCCCTGAAATTCCCTTGTGCTTGGGAATATAAAGGTGGGTGTGTTACCTCTGTTACATATGGTGATGTTGCGGCAGATAATATTATCAAAAAGAGACTCACCCCTTTCGTTGGTTTCCGAGCTTCCCCATAGTGCGTGCCTCGCGTTAGCGTCGCATCCGAGCACCAGGGTCGTCTTAGTATCTTCCGCCCATTGCAGCAGCTTGATGACTGGCTCAGGTGGAGCCGGTTCATCATGGGCCATGTAGGATGAGGCTATCACCATCGATGTCCCATCCGCCGCCACGAATCTGGCAACTGCTAGATCCGGTGTGCTAAGATTGGGGCATAGAAGTGCGTTATAGTTATTCTTTATAATAATACCTGCTCTCGGCCTACCTGTCGAGTTAGTATAAAAGAGTTTATATCCTTGTTGTGTTAGACCCGAGATTTGTCTGTCTCGCGTCCATGGTTCTTGAACGATGCCTATGTCAATGTTCCTCTCACTGAGAAGAACTGCAAGATTGGCTGAAGCATGCATGCTGCGCTTCAGGTTAATCTGCACGACTTTAGGCATCGGTGTTGGGTGTTATGTCTGGGGTCTTGTCGTCGATGACCAGGTCATCCAACAGCTTGTTGGTGTCATCGACCTCCTCGAGAACATCATCCGGCTCTGCCAGGAAGACCTTGATCTTGGCCTTCCGTAGGCCGTACCGGATGGTGTAGTCGGCCTTCTCAAGCTGCGGCAGGCAGCGCTGGTTGATGAGGAAGAGGAACGGCTGGCTCGTCTTCATCTCCTTCTCTACTTTGAGTATTGCCCAGTCCTCAGTATGCACTTCTGGGTTCTGAGCCCTCAGCAGCGACAGCACCTTTCCTTGGTCAGTCTGCCCCTTTGGCAACCAAATGCGAGCCCGCGGCCTCCTTGGAACCTCCCTGGCGTGGACGAGCCTAATGCTAAGGCCGTCCCATGCATTTCCAATCTTGGATATGCATTCCGCCAGGAAGGTCCTCGAGAACGAGTCATCGCACTTGATCACCCGGTGCCCTCTGACCATGTCCGACGAGTCGAAGGAGGGGATCGGACCGTCTGGCACGGCTGATAGCCTTTCAGCTATAATATAATAATAATACATAATAACCAACACTTTGCATTTTACCTATTCTGTTAACCTAAGCACTTTTTACCTATAAATACCGTTAAGTTTATTCAATAAAATCAGTAACAATTTTGACTTCCACAATCAAGTTTTACTCATTTTGCATTCAACAGAGGCTGTCGCTCTAGTCTTCAGATCCTCATATGCAATCTTAGTCCAACTGGTTCAAGTTCTAGTTGCGACGACATTAGGCAGACAGTTTATGTACTGTATGCCAGGCATCTAAGCCAAGCAATAAACATGCACAATGTGCCTTTTAGGACGATTCCTTTTCGGCAACATAAGTCAAGAATCAACAAATGAGACGAAAATTGAATTTTGCCTTTTCGGCAGCGCGGAGTGCTGAGAGCGAAAGAGCAAGTGAGCGAGAGAGAGAGAAGTGAAGTAAAGGCACTCTATAAATAGAATGAATACGTGTGAGACGCGTTTGACAAAAATGACGCTGCCTACGTACATTTTCTTGCTCCTCGTTACACCTCTTAGTGTTTATATTCTCTTTGCTTGCAGTGTAAGGACTTTTCTTAGGCTGGGATAGGCTTCAGTCCGGCCAGAGTCCTCTACAGTTAAATTTGTAGAAACACAGGAGACGAAATGGGACTGGGAGTTGCCGCAGGGATTTTTGTTCTTGAGATCATGTGGCCTGGTTCTCCGCATCTTTTTTGGCTGGGCCGAAGCGTGGGTGAACAAGGAACGCGTGAGCGTCCGTGACCGAAGGAAGAGCGTGTGGGCGATCGCAAATAGCTTTTCCCGTCGGACAAGCGTCCGTATTGCGTAGAGGAAGCCTCGGAAACGCAATACAAAACTTGACCGACGTAAAATGCGCACGTGTACAGCCTCGACGTCCGCCTTGCGCAGAGAAAACCTCGGTAACGCAACACGAAGACGGGGCCGACGCAAAATAACTCGCGAACTTCACTGATTTTATTACCAAGGCTTGGGGGGTTTAATATCACAAATTTATCTTCCTTTTATTTTTACTGATAGCTTTCTCCCTAACCTTTCGCACTCAAGCTGGCTATTCTGTCTATTAACCTACTTCGGGACTCCTTACGACTTTGCCTAATTACAATACAGTGGTGTTAGCTTAAAATCGAACTTACAAAATATTTACAATAATATTCTAATGTCATTCATTGTAGAAAATTGTGAGGGGGGTAAAACCCATCCTCACACCCACCCTTTACTTCGGGGTGGCTAGAGAAACGGGAGGAGCGACACGATCTGGAACTTTGCGGCGGCCGAAGAAGCGGGTTCCTGTTCCGCGTCCTCCGACGTTTTCCTTTCTACATCGGTTTTCATCGGTCTTCTTGGTGAATGGTGTGGTTGGGTGACCGCTGTTGTTGCGCCTCTGGGCGGGCGTCGTGATCTCTGGGATGCTCCTGGTGCGAGCGGTCTCCGGGAGCGCTCGGTGGGCGGAGCGGCTGATCACGAATGTGAGCGGTCTCTTTAAGCGCTCGGTGGGCAGGCGTCTCTGATCTCTGGGACGCTACTGATGAGCATGGTCTCGGCAAGCGGCGCTGTTGGCCCGCTGGGATGCTCCTGATGAGCGGTCTTGGTGAGCGGCGCTGTTGATCTCTGGGATGCTCCTGACGTGAGCGGTCTCTGGAAACGCTCGGTGTGCGGCGCCTTTGGCCCGCTGGGATGCTCCTGACGTGAGAGGTCTCTGGAAGCGCTCGGTGAGCCGCGATTTTGATCTCTGGGATGCTCCTGATGTGAGCGGTCTCTGGAAGCACTCGGTGTGCGCCGTTGGTCCGCTGGGATGCTCTTGAAGAGCAGTCTCGGTAAGCGGCGCAGTTGGCCCGCTCTGATGCTCCTGATAAGCGTGGTCTCGGTGAGCGGCGCTGTTGGCCCGCTGGGATGCTCCTGATGAGCGGTCTTGGTGAGCGGCGCTGTTGGCCCGCTGGGATGCTCCTGATGAGTGGTCTTGGTGAGCGGCGCTTTTGGCCCGCTGTGATGCTCCTGATGAGCGTGGTCTCGGTGAGCGGCGCTGTTGATCTCTGGGATGCTCCTGACGTGAGCGGTCTCTGGAAGCGCTCGGTGAGCGGCGCTATTGATCTCTGGTATGCTCCTGATGTGAGCAGTCTCTGGGAGCGCTCGGTGTGCGGCGCCGTTGGCCCGCTGGGATGCTCCTGATGAGCAGTCTCGGTAAGCGGCGCAGTTGATCTCTGGGATGCTCCTAATGAGCGGTCTTGTTGAGCGGCGCTGTTGATCTCTGGGATGCTCCTGACGTGAGCGGTCTCTGCAAGCGCTCGGTGAGCGGCGCCGTTGATCTCTGGGATGCTCCTGATGTGAGCGGTCTCTGGAAGCACTCGGTGTGCGGCGCCGTTGGCCCGCTGGGATGCTCCTGATGAGCAGTCTCGGTAAGCGGCGCAGTTGGCCCGCTGTGATGCTCCTGATGAGCGTGGTCTCGGTTAGCAGCGCTGTTGATCTCTGGGATGCTCCTGACGTGAGCGGTCTCTGGAAGCCCTGGGTGAGCGGCGCTGTTGATCTCTGGGATGCTCTTGATGTGAGCGGTCTCTGGGAGCGCTCATTGTGCGGCGCCTTTGACCCGCTGGGATGCTGCTTATGTGAGCGGTCTCTGGGAGAGCTCGGCGATCGGCGCGGCTGGACTTTGGGATGCTCCTGATGAGCGTGGTCTCGGTGAGCGGCGCTGTTGATCTCTGGGATGCTCCTGATGTGAGCGGTCTCTGGGAGCGCTCGGTGTGCGGCGCCTTTGGCCCGCTGGGATGCTCCTGATGAGCAGTCTCGGTAAGCGGCGCAGTTGGCCCGCTGTCATGCTCCTGATGAGCGTGCTCTCGGTGAGCGGCGCAGTTGGGCCGCTGTGATGCTCCTGATAAGCGTGGTCTCGGTGAGCGCTCGGTAAGCGGCGACTTTCCTGGTGGTGGGTGATCCGGTGTCGACGGTGAGCGTGGCGTTTGTTCCTTCGTCGCGGTGACTGCTGTGGATGGCGCTGCTGAGGCGTTCGGCGGGCGTCGATGGTGGCCTCCGGGGTTCTCCTGGCGTGAGGGATATCGCGCGTGAATGCGTGGCGGGCAGCGGCAGTGCGGAGTAGATTGGCGTCGTCGGACTTCAAGTCAGGGGTGCTCAAAAAAAATCCTACGGCTGGGCATGGGTCTTTAGGCCATGCGGCTGATATCGGAAAAACCCAACTCCTACAGGATACCTATGTCGTCCTGAATCGTCCTTGTTCGGGCGCCAAACTGTAAGGACTTTTCTTAGGCTGGGATAGGCTTCAGTCCGGCCAGAGTCCTCTACAGTTAAATTTGTTGAAACACAGGAGACGAAATGGGACTGGGAGTTGCCGCCGGGATTTTTGTTCTTGAGATCACGTGGCCTGGTTCTCCGCATCTACGTAGAGTAGATCGCTTGGACAAGTAACACCAGACTGTGCTGACACAACTTAGCACTGGGGTTTTTCGCTGGGCTTGATCGTGGGCTAGAGGGTGCACATGGGTGCGCGTAAGCGATCGGGGATAGCTTTTCCCGTCCGACAAACGGGCGTATTGCTTAGAGCAAGCCTCGGAAACGCAATACGGGGACTTGACCGACGTAAATGAGCACGTGGACAGCCTCGTCGTCCGAGTTGCGTAGAGAAAACCTCGGAAACGCAACACGAAAACGGGGCCGATTTTTGGGGATTTTTGGCTGGGCCGAAGCGTGGGTGAACAAGGAATGCGTGGGCGTGCGTGACCGAAGGAAGAGCGTGTGGGCGATCGCAAATAGTTTTCCCGTCCGACAAGCGTCCGTATTGCGTAGAGGAAGCCTCGGAAACGCAATACAAAACTTGACCGACGTAAAATGCGCACGTGTACAGCCTCGTCGTCCGCCTTGCGCAGAGAAAGCCTCGGAAACGCAACACGAAGACGGGGCCGACGCAAAATAACTCGCGAACTTCACCGATTTTTTTACCAAGGCTTGGGGGGTTTAATATCACAAATTTATCTTTCTTTTATTTTTACTGATAGCTTTCTCCCTAACCTTTCGCACTCAAGCTGGCTAATCTGTCTATTAACCTACTTCGGGACTCCTTACGACTTTGCCTCCGCGTGTTCCTTCCGCTGTATTTCCTTGATGATCCGTTCAGCTCCGCTGCCCCCCAAGAAGGAGGGCCCAACAGTTGCTGGTCCGTTCAGCTCGGCTGCCGCATAAGAAAGAGAGCGATTTGAGCCGATCGCTGTTCCACGTGGACACGCTTTATCGCCTAACAGCGCGAAGGGTTGCTCTTAACAGCAAGTTTGCACTTAACAGCCCGAAGGGTTGCTCTTAACAGCACGCTTTTCTTACTTAACAGCCCACTCTGCGCCTTAACAGCACAAAGTTTGCCCATGGGTGATTACGATACTATCGGCATTCGCCCCGACTGGCCAGCTGACTGATCTTGCTGATCAACACTGGCAAGCCTTGCGCGCGCATAATTACAGTACAGTGGTGTTAGCTTAAAATCGAACTTACAAAATATTTACAAAAATATTCTAATGTCAATTATTGTATTCTAAAAAGTTACAATATATTTTTTTTATATTTTTTGAGATTACTCCTATGGGATCCATAAGATATAGTGTCCCGATCCGGCTCGTTCCGACATATGTACTACCTGCAATAGAAAGAAGACTTTTGGGAAAGTTTCATCGCGACAGCTTTAAAACTGAGAGACTAGTTCGCATAGAAATGGACAGACGGACAGAAGGACAGACGGACATGGCTAGATGGACTCGCCTATTGGTGCTGATCAAGAATGTATATACTTTATGTGGTCGGAAACGTCTCCTTCACTGCGTTGCAAACATCTGACTGAAATTATAAAACCCCTGCAATGGTATAAAAACAAAACATTTAGGGTGTTCAATTGCGTTGCAAACGTTTGAGAAGTGAAAAAGTGTAAGCAGTTCCAACAATAATTTCCATACAAAATAGTTTTCAAGGCCTACAACACCCCAGCCTATGTATACAAATCTGTTGTGCTTGTGTAAAAATATGGGGTTAATAATGGGTAGGAATCTAAGCTAAAATACTAAAAATATCCTGAAAAGTTGGGTTTTTTTAATGACAGAAAATTACAAAGCCTTCTTTTCATTCACAGCTCTACATTTTTAAACGAATACTTTAAGCAACACCAAAATTTAAAAGTTGGCTTTCTATCGAAAGTCAATTTCCTGCAACGATTTTGAAAATATAGGGCGTTCACAATCCTCGTCTAATAAACTTACAAATTAACCCTTTTGCAACGCAATTGAACACCCTAATTGTCTACAAGGGTAGCTTGTAAACCTAGACAGCTACTGTTTGGTCTCAATGTTGCTCAACATGACCAACGACCAACAAATCAAGCAGCACTACAGTTGGTAACAGTACCAGGCGCCCAGATGCAACCACAGCTGGTAATAAGTACTGATCAGCATATTCTACATAGTCAATGTCAACGGCTGACTCAATGTCTCGCTGACCCGCCAAGCAGTCAGCACATTATGCAGTGTCAGCCGACCCAACTACGCTAACTGCTACCATAATCAAAACATATTGACCTACTCCAGAATACAACCCATTCCAATAGTCTTTACATTTGACTTCCGTGTTATTCAAGTAGTATATAAGCTTGTACCAACTTCAGAATATCTCAGTTATCATCTCATCTTTTAACTCCGTGGTTCTACTTTCTAACCTCCGGGAAGGGACCTCGTAACATATATTGGTCCACAAGCCACGCTTAGGATCAAACATTGGTGACCCCGACGTGATCCTTTACAACAAAGGATCACACCCTGCAACCCTCTTCAACCTCAAGGCTGAACCTCTAACGGATGAGAA
>JBAMCJ010000474.1:0-27158 GCA_037075205.1 Drosophila prostipennis
CTGTGAAAATGTGTGGAACTGCTTTCGTGAATTATATATATATATTTGACAATAAGCCGTGTATCTTCTTTTCACGGTGAAGTACAATCTCAAAGTCTTAGTAGTGTGAGTGATGTGGCCAGATTGTTACTTTGTAAATAAAACTCCAAATTGCAACACGCGCCCTCAAAGTAACAATATATAAATTAATTGATACAAGTGATGACTAGCCAAGATATACAATTCGAATGCTTTAAACTACTAAGCCCTTTGGTCATGACATCAGCTGGCATCTTATCGGTTTGCATGTATTCTATATCGATGTCACCACTCTTGTGCATATCCTGTATGAAATGATGACGTACGTCTATGTGCTTCATGCGTGGATGAAAACCGAAGCCTTTGACCAATCTCTGAGCGCTTTGGTTGTCGTTAAAAATCTTGACAGTCTCGCAGGTCCAGCCTAGACTATTGAGGAGTGCCTTTAAATACACAGCTTTCTTGGATGCGCCAGACATTGCCAGATATTCAGACTCCGTGCTGGATAGTGCCACGGTCCTTTGCTTGCGTGCCTCCCAGCTCCCAGCCGCTAGGATAAACCCCTGGCCTGAATATGAGCGCCGAACGGTTAAGCCTGCGTCGACAACGCCATACAAATCTTCGCCTGAGCCTTGAAAAAGTAGTCCCAGGTTCCTCGATCCGCGTAGATATCGAAGAACTCGCTTAGCTGCTTTCCAGTGGTTAGCATCGTAGCTCGAGTTGTACTGACTTAAGAAGTTCACTGCGTAGGCGATGTCTGGTCGAGTCATAACTGAAATAAACATTAAAGTGGCAATTAAACTTTGATATGGATACCTTTCCATTTCATTTTCGTTGGGTTGTTCCGGTTGTTTAAGTGAGCACTTCGCCTCGATCGGAGTTGCAGCAGGTTTGCAATCAGCCATTCCGAATCTCTTCAAAACTATATCAAAATACTTTTGCTGTGACATTGAAAGTTTTGACCAAACAGTTTTTAACAGGGCCAATATCCTTCATTTCAAACGCATTGCTTAAATGATCTTTCGCTGGCTCGCATCCGATTTCTTTGAGTTTTTCGGTGAGCTTGTAGTACCAGCGCAAACCTGATTGCCGTAATCCATAAAGCGCCTTTTTGATTAAGCATGTGGGATTTGTGGCTCTCTTTTCTCCTGCGGTAATCTCATTTGCCATAGCCACAATTTTGGGGTCAGCTGCAATCTGTTTGGATCCGATGGGTCCACCAGCTTTTAATCGCCGCGCAAACTCCATGAAGTCATCGGGAACACTCATGTATACCTTTTCTTCTAGCTCGCCGTTGAGGTAAGCAGTGACGACGTCCATCTGATGGATTTGCATATAAAATTCTGCTGCTAGAGCTGCCAATAGCCTTATTGACGTAGATCGCACTACCGGGGAAAACGATTCCTGAAAATCCTCTCCAGGACGCTGAGAGCAGCCTTTGTCTACAATTCGAACTTACATCTTTCCTGTATTGGAGCCATCGTCCTTGGTTCGAAACACTAGTTTGTTTCCGAAAACCTTTCTATCACTTGGCCGTTCAACTATCTCCTACGTTTGGTTGATAATGTGCGCCATGTATTCGCTCTTCGCTTCGTCAAGGGTTTCTGTATCATCCGTGAAGGCTACATAAACACTTTCGCATTCCTCAAATACGTCGTTCGGTGGCAGATCGGCATCTTTAACTATTTCTTCCTGCGTTGGATGATACATTTTACGCGGTCTACCGGGTTTCCCATTCCTTTCTATTTTGGGACGTCCTCTACCATGTTTCGGCGCATTTGTTTGTACCAATTCGTCGCTTGATGAGCCATCATCGTGGTCTTCCGGATGACTTCGATCAGCTTCTTGGTTTGTATGGATTCCAACGCCGATTTTTTGCTCGTCATCATAGAACTCGGTGTGAGCGCTGTTAAATCCTGGAATATTCAAAAATTTAACATCTTTGCTTACGAAAGTCACTCGCCTCTTCGGAGAATACAAACGATACGCTTTGGACTCCGAGTCATATCCAACCAGAATGCACTCTTCAGACCTTGATTCAAACTTGCGTTGATTTTTGCCTTGAACAAGTGCATATGCTTTTGTACCGAAAATACGCAGATGCCATACAGTCGGTATTTTACCTGTCCACTGGGTATAAGGAATTCCGCCATATAAAGCCTTTGTCGGACATCTGTTTCGGATGTAGCTTGCCGTGTTTACCGCTTCTGCCCAAAACGATGGTGGCACCCCAGACTGCCTCATCATGCAGCGGGCCATCTCGATCAACGTACGGTTGTGCCGCTCAGCAATCCCATTTTGTTGCGGCGTGTGCGGTGTAGTTAGTCGTCTCCTTATTCCATGTGTCTTGAAAAACTCCTCTATTGCCGTATTACAAAACTCGGTGCCGTTGTCTGATTGAAGAGCCTTAATCTTCCTGCCTGAAAGCCTCGAATACATCATATTTCTGCTTAAGAAAATGTGTCTCACAATAGTGGCTGTAGTCATCTATAAAGGTGACAAAATATTTGCGGCCACCATTTGATTTGGTTCGCATTGGGCCGCACACGTCGCTATGTACAATTTCTAATAAACAGCTGGTTCTCTTATCTTCCTCCCGTTTGTATGAAGACTCTCTATGTTTTTCACTGATACAGACTTCACACTCGGATGGGTTTAAGCTCTCACCAAGTTCCAAACCATGCACTTTTCCTGATCTTGCCATATTTATCAGATCACCTCTATTTAGGTGGCCCATTCTGCGATGCCACAAATCGAAATTGTTTTGATTTTCTGTCATGGCCTGATTTGCCTGATGCGCCTTCGTGTCCAAATAGTAGAGATCTCCAAAACGTTTAGCAATTAACCACTTGTTTGGACCTTGTATTATCTTCGAGTTTAATGCATTTTATTGTATGAAGTTATTTCTTTTCCTGGAACCTATTCCTGTATTATTTCATCTATCAACATTCTTGTACACATTACCGATTCGCAACATGTATATTTTAGTTTGTAGAAATTGGAGAACTTAACTTTTGGCTCAAAATTAAGGGCTTCCCGATCAATAAACGACTTGAAATCAGACCAGCAAACTAATTGCACGCGTTTTGGTTTCACCCTAGATTCGCTAGAGAACGTACACCACTCTTTCTCGTTGCTTAAAACGGCTGCATAATTTTTCCGAAAATGCACCTCAAAACCTTTGTCTGTCATTTTCGACACAGATAATAAATTTTGGCGCAGATCAGACACATACAGAACTTCTCTCAGTGTTACTTCGCTTTAACGCTTTATGTCGTTTGTTTTGATTTGCACGTTTATATCGCCGACTCCGTTTACTTTGGTTGTTTCCTTATTTGCCAAATGCAGCTTTTTATCAGTGTTCTCTATATTTTTAAATAATCTGGCGTACGAACTCATAATACATCAATACTCATCAATACACCACATACTGCCTTGGGCTGCTGCACCGTTTGCCTCTTCTGCAATATTTAGCGTTGTTGCCATATTTCCTTTTTCATCGGACTTCTCACTCTGTCTAGTGTTTCGTCTCAACGTGCAGTCCCGCGCTAGATGCCCAATTTTATTGCAGGCGAAACATTTTCTGTTCTCCTTTGGTGCCGTTTCCTTCGCATAGCTGTACTTCTGCTTGCTGTACTTATGCCGGCTCGCGTACATTGCGCTTTGATCGTCTCGTTCGCTTTTTGTTTTACGCGCACTAGATTCTTCTAGAATTTTTACACGAAGTACACTTGGACCTGGCAAGTCGTCTCTGGATTCCATCGCGCACCGAAATGTTTCGTACGATTCCAGTAAACTGTATAGCAATAGTATTGCTAACAGATCATCACCAATTTCAACTCCAATTTCCTTGAGTTTGGCCACGGCGTCGAAAAAATCATGGATATGTTGGCGTACATCTCCATCCTCAGACATTCGTGATAGCGCGATCCGTTTCAATAGGCCAGCTTTTCGCACGGGGCCTCTTGATTGAAACTGCTCCTGAAGTTTTAGCCAACAAGCATGTGAGGTTTCGCAGCCGTCCAGTAGTGGCAACTCGGACGCGCAAATGGACAACATTATGTCCGCTCGGGCCTTTTCATCTTGCCGCCACCATGCCACCTTCTTGTCTTCTTCAGACAGGCATTCTTGTGTACCGCTTACATACTGCCATAAATCGTTTTTCACTAATACGGCACGCATCTTTAATTTCCACGTATCGTAGTTTTTCGCGTTAAGCGCCTCGATCTTGATGAACGCACCCGCCATTTTTGATTTCGCGACTTGGTTCCTCCGTACAAGATTGAAAAAAAGCTTCCTGGGTTCTCTTGGTTATTCTGGGCCCATAACCAGTGAGAATGTGTGGAATTCCTTGCGTGAATTACCCCCAGTAACTCCGTTCCGAAATAATAACACCACGAGTGAACGTTAAGTTCATAGGAAATTATAACTATATTTATATATTTAACAATAAGCCGTGTCTCTTCTTTTCACGGTGAAGTACAATCTCGAAGTCTTAGTAGTGTGAGTGATGTGACCAGCTTGTTACCTTGTAAATAAAACTCTAAATTGCAACATGACCTTAAATTAGATCTGGATTGTTTGTATACGTGGTGCATGATTAACATGTTAAATTTAAACTATTCTAAATGTAACTTTATGACCTTTCATCGTTGTAATCCATCTCTGTATTCTTATTATATTAGAAATAACGCACTTGAACGTATTTTTTCAGTTCAGGATCTTGGCGTTTTATTTGATCATAAACTTTGTTTTAAAGACCATATATCTACTGTATCTAACAAAGCCAGAAGTCTTCTTGAATTTATGAAACGTTGGTCAAGGGAGTTAGATGATCCTTACACAACAAAGCTTTTGTATGTTTCTCTTGTTCGTCCGTCTATGGAATATTGCTCATGTATATAGTCTCCTCAAATTA
This sequence comes from Drosophila prostipennis, assembly GCA_037075205.1. NCBI lineage: Eukaryota > Metazoa > Arthropoda > Insecta > Diptera > Drosophilidae > Drosophila > Drosophila prostipennis. The sequence continues at coordinate 4,937 of JBAMCJ010000474.1, forward strand.
GCTGTTACCAAAATATGCTAAAGTCTGTCCAAAAACCATTCCTTCTATTTGCTTTGAGAAGATTAAACTGGGACACAGGTAGTCGATTGCCCTCTTATCTTGCGAAGTTGCGCCTGCTCGACTTACCAACCCTTTAGCATCGTAGAAAGTGTCATGGAGTTATGTTCTAACACAAACTTATTAATGGTGATGTCGACTCCCCTTTTCTTCTTAGTTCACTTAACTGGAATGTATCCTGTAGAACAGTTCGCCGTTTTCGTACGTTGTCCCTGCCAATATGTAGATCTAAATATGCCTTCAGGATCCTTTTCGTGTTCTGTGTGATGACTATAATTCACTGTGTCACGTCTTACTGTTTGATACCCCTAAGGCTACTAATTATAATAAACTTATGTATTTTCTGTCTTCAAATATTTTGTAAACTCTTTGTGACCATGTATTTTAAATTGTCTATTGTTATATCGTATTTTTCCATGTCCGCGATTCCGCTTACTTGCCCAAAGCGGTTTAGGGCTCCGCGCGTAACAAGCTTTGCTTGGTGTCGTAAGGGCCACTTGTTTGCATCAACGTCCAAATATATATATCCACTCTGGACCTACGGAACGGCTACTGGCAGATACCCATGGCAGCCGGGAGTATACCGCATTCACGGTCCTGGGACGCGGGCTGTTCCAATGTAGGGTCATGCCTTCAATACAACCTAAGACGAAGGGATTGGCGACCGACCATTGGGTCGCTCGTTCTGGTACGGCAGCACCATTTGTCCAAGGCGTCCGAAGGGCTTGCGGCCAAATTAGCCCCAAAGTTCGATGGCCCTTATCGAGTTGTCGCGTTCTTCCACAGCTACTAGTGAAGACGAAGAGGACCTTCAAGAGAAGCCTTGCACCAGCCAGGCAACTACTCCTCCAGAAGATGTCCGCGTCGACGATGAGTTCAACGAAGGGTGATTATAAGTACCTATGAAAATAATGCCTGTACCCGAGAATTATTAGAACTTGTTAGACATTAAGTCGATATCGCCGTTAGGAGACTGAAGAAAATACTGCTCGTTATTCACACGTTTCATAACTTAAGCTGGATAAGTAATAGTTTTAATTTCCCCACAGAGTTCATTATAGAAGAGCCAATCATCATCAGCGACAGCGACGTCAAGCCGTGACCCGAGACTGCGACCGGGCAGCCGTTATAGGCCCCCGACTCGTCCCCTATGGACTTAAGAGTCGACCCAAACTCCAACCATACTCACGGTCTCGACAAAGCGTAATTTTCACCAGAAGCCGAAGGGAGGTATAGCCCCCTACGCCAGGAACCCTGGACAACCCCGTTACCAACCGAGCCCTCGCCGAGCACGGCCACGGAACACGCTCCGCCAGCCGAGCCATCATCGAGCACGACCCCTCCGCACAGGCCACCAGCGAGCTCGACCCCAACGACCGCTCCGACGTCTGTGTCCCCGGCAACACGCTGCACTTCCAGCGCCGCTGATGGCCCCGGCTAACGGCCGCGTACCAGCTCCTCCGCGCTGGAGCGTCAACACACCGGACGGGATGCTGACTCAAGAAGTCCTCGATCAAATAACGGCCCGTAGAGCGGATCGCATTACCAGGCGAACCCGGCTGCGGATCTACACGGAGGATGGGGTTTACTCCGCCACCCTGAAACCAGACGACACCGTCATCATCATTTTCCACCCCCCGCCGAAGTAAGAGGGGGAATGTGACGCCTCATTTTGGAGTTTAGTCGCACAATTATTCATAGTTCATTTATACACAAATTAAGCTTAGATTTAAGTCCACTGAAGGATAAATAAGTTAAATTCAAAAACCAACACTCTGTCTTATTTATTAAGCGATAGGGCGATAGTTAGCTAGGGTCACACTAGCTGCAAGGTCACCGATTACCAATCGAATAGTCGTGACCACTGTAAACTAACATTTTCACACACCCCTGTCACATATCGAATCGGCTTCGATAGGAGTTAGGGACCACGCGGAGCGCGGAGAAAAAGCTCTCTTGTGTTACCGATCGTGCCAGCGAACAGACGTGTGCTCCGGGTAAGACTCTCGTCACCAATAAGTTCTCAACTGCAGAACGGGCAGTATTAGGGACACAGAAGACCCGCGATATCTAACCAAAGCTTAATAAATTAACCAAGTGTACTAATCCTAAATTGAAATTCTCCCGTGTTTATATTCATTGCCCCGACCCCGCAGTTAGCACCAGTGGAATTCCCTGGCAACAACCTAATAAATAACTAACCGTTGCATTAACAGTGGTTATTCCCTGGTAAATAATAGACCGTATTTTGCATTATCAGTGGCCACTCCCTGGTAAGGAACTAACCGTAGTTCTGCACTGACAGTGGTTATTCCCTGGTCAGTTACTAACTTTAGTAAGTCCACTAACCCTAGCGAGAGTCACTTCCTTCCGCTTTTATCCAGCCACAGGTTCCTCTACCTTTTCTTACAAATTTCTGTTAAGGTTCTCTGGCCCCGGCTGAATGCAACCCTGGCCTAAGAACTTCGTTACGGAGTATGCCATAAGATTATGAACATCACATTTTTAAACCATTTTAACAACATCTATAACAGAGAAATGGCAAAAAAAAGAATTTAAAAAAAAAACAAATCGAGTTTTGGGGCACTTTGGGATCGTTTATTGTTTTAATTTGTACCTCACACGTGGCTCCTAATTATTTCCGAATTAATTTGATTTTACTAGATTTTTATGTCAATCCTTTCTGGGTGGAATTTGCTACTGACCATTTTTTATTGTTCCTATTATATTAGTTTAGATGATTGATTTAGAACAGCGGTCGGCAGCGTCCTATTAAGTGAGCATAAGGAATTGCTCGGCCCATCCGGTGCCTCTCATGTACACTGTAGAACAGCGGTCTGCACACACACAAATATAAAACAAAATGTGATCGTATGTGTGTGCCGACCGCTTATTCAGAAGACTCCGACCTTTAAAGTTGGAGTCACAAACATTAAAGCGACTTACTAAGCCAGTAAATCCAGCACCTAAAGCCTGGAAGTTAGGGATGTCGAAATATATAAAAATATCGCATCAAAGATATTTCTATTGAAACAAAAAGTCAAAATGATATTTCATATATCAGAAAAAACAAGAGAGAACGCTATAGTCGGGTGTCCCGACTATCAGATACCCGTTACTCAGCTAAAAGGAGTGCGAGGGAGATGGAGATATAAACTTTGATGAGCCATAACTTTTTAATGAATGGTCCGATTTAAAAAATTTCTTCTACATTTCGATTGGTATTGATAAGCACAACAAAACTGCATCTTTACTTTTCCGAAATATTTAAATTTTTAAAATCGTATATTAAGTATTGTGGGCGTTAGAGGGGGCGTGGCACCTTCTGGAAACAAACTTGCGCTGCGTAGGAACTCCAAGAATCTTCATGCCAAATACCAATCCTCTAGCTTTTATAGTTTCCGAGATCTCAGCGTTCATACGGACGGACAGACAGACAGACGGACAGACAGACATGTCTAGATCGACTCGGCTAGTGACCCTGATCAAGAATATATATACTTTATAGGGTCGGAAATGCTTCCTTCAAGCTGGTACATACTTTTGCACGAATACAATATACCCTTTTACTCTACGAGTAACGGGTATAAAAATATCTATATATAAGATTTTTTTTTTTTTTTTAATTTTAAGCTGCATAAGCAATTACCACTAAACATTAACCCACATACAATCTTAAATTATATTTTATCATTTTAAGTTTATAATTATTAATAAATGAAAGAAAACAATATTTATTTTTGTTTTCTTTTGCTGCTAGTTATAATATTCAAATCAAATCAGAATAAAATTTAGGTTTCAATTGTGCTTATAAAATAAAAGTACAATGTACATACCATGTATGTACAAATTATTTAAGTATCTGGGCCGGCTGGCGGTGCCTCCGTGGCAGGGGTAGAGCCGGTTGGTTGAATATCCGTGGGGGGCCGGCAGTAGGTTGCTGCCGTTGGTTGGGTAGTGGTGACTACCAAGGATGGTAGCCACTGGAGAGTCGGGTGGTCGCTTCGACTTCCTTCCTTCTTCCGAAGGTTATGGTGGGAGATACTTATCTCCGTTGTTACGGGCCTTAAGACACGATAACCAAATTCAATAAGCAGAATAAATGTAACGGCTAAAGCCGGAGTTTTACGATCGAGCTAGTGCTCTTTATTTCAAATCCAAATTAAAACTAAAACTTAAGAATTAACAAAAGCTCATGCATAGCCGGATGCCCGTGGCAGACCGCTGACCTGGCACATTTTGCAAAAGTCATACGATCGCTGTCAGCCAATGGAAATGAGCCACGGCTCGGAATGGTACAATGTGCTGGCTCAGCATAGGGCCAATAAGGTGGACCATGCATGAGAGAAAAGTGTAATAATAATAATAATAAAAAATGATGAATATTAATAAGGGGAATAAGAATTGGCCTGCTCAGCCTAAGCTGGGAGTTGGTTGTTAACTACTCCCCCCTTAAATTGGACGCCGTCCTCGGTGACAGCCAATTCGTCGATGGACTTTTGTAGCTGGGCTGCCTCTTGTTTGCGCCTGCAGTGTTGTTGGAGCAGGACCAACCCGCATAGTGTGAGGCTGACGGCGACTCCTGCGGCGAACCATATCCTCGGGGAACCTCCAGCCGACACGTCATCTCTGAGCTCCTGCATTAAACGCAGGTTATGCTCGTTCATCCGCTGTAACATTGGCAGGCTCAGTATGTGATCGTGTCCCGTGATGTTAATTAAGGGGGAGGCCGTAATACCCGGGCTCTTATTCACGGAGTAGTTGAGGTTCAAATACACGGAGTCGTTGATCACCGCCTTTCTCTCGAAGGTGATGAGGTGGGTCCCTACAATGGTTGTTGTGGGACCGTCATCGATGGTAATCCTCGTTAGTTTCTCGTTGACGATTATTACTCCATCGTCCACAATTGTAAGGCGTTCCAGATTGCTGGGCCGCGTCCGGCACGTAGCCGCCCCGCCTGCATATAATTGCCTGGCGCAGGTGTCGTAAGACGCCTTTTTGCAAAATGTGGCCAAGTTGGTAGAAGCGCAATCGGAGACTGCTAGGATTCCGTCATCACATTCCGCCACGATGTTGTCTTCTATTTGTAGCATAGTATGGTAGTGTGCGACAGGGAAGAGCAGGACTTTTTTACAAATACGCTTAACTGTAGGATACTGGACTATAACGTGGACAAGAGCATTATTTTGAAAAATCTTAATCTTAGATACATCCATAAGGCTAACTATTGGGACCTCTGTGAGCTGTTCGTCAAAAATAGCCTTTAGGTCATTATGATTGAAAATAGTAGGATTGATGATATTATTTTTAGCAAGCGTGATAGTGAACATACAATTTTGGATTTCGGATATTAACATTCTATTTCTGGCAAGGAGTGTTTCGAACAAATGGCCTGAGTCAACAAGCCCGTCCTTTTTCTCCCTGAGGATCTTGTTTACCGTGTCTGTGAGTAGATTGATGTGTTTCTGTGTCTCTGTGTTAATTATAACCTGTTTATTATTAGCCTCGATAAGCGATGCTTGATTGGTGTTAATTCTACTTAGATCATCCGCGTCGGGTGTACCCGCCACGACCTTAATGACTGAGCCCAAAAAATCAAGGCTCCTGGCCATTCTATGGTGTATCTTAAGTTCCTCCAGAAGGTTCTGGGCATGTTCAATGTCCACTTCCAGCAGCCTCCTCATGTGGGAATGTGGGAACAGTTCCAGCATTCTGACCGTGGAGTCAATTATGCTGGCAAACTCGGACAGATTTGTCGAGTGCCTGACCAGGCCGTACTGTTCCCATACTAAAGCGTTGCCGTCTAGTACCGGGATGTATTTAGCGTGCGAGAAATCGGTGATTCTTGCGCTTGCGGTGGACAGCAGTATGATGGATATAATGGCGAGCCTGTGGGAATTATAGCAACGATTGGGTATTAATATAAGGGCGACTGTGGCAGATGAAATGCCTATGCCAAGTCCGTCCATAGGAACACCTTTGTGATCGGAAAATTAAGCAATGGTTTTAAACGATTATACAGATCAGCAAGAAGGTGAGCTGCTCGCAACTCAAGGCGGGGCAAAGCTTTCGTCTTGAGGGGAGCTACTTTGAATTTTGCTGTCAATACAGATACTTTTAAAACTTCAGCGGTACTAGTGCGAACGTAGATGCACGCTCCATATGCTTGCATGGAAGCGTCAGCGAAACCATGTATTTCTGCCCCGTGTTACAAATTCCACTTTCGTTGCTAACTCGCCAACGCTAGTTTTACGTACATTGCTAATTTATCGACTCTATTTTGACGCACGTTCCAAAATGAAAACTTTTTAATTTGAAGGACCGATGAAATAATAGCCTCTTCCCATAGAGTCCATTCGTGTGAAAAATTCTCGCTCGGTTACTGCGGGCATCGCAAACCACACATTTTATGGCAGAGGCCAATCTTTCAGATGCAACTGAACTTTCGGGAGTAATAAGGTAAGCTAAGGCTAAGGATTTAAAGTGAACAACCATTAGAAAGGATTAAAATATCATTTACAATTAATATTGATATTCGATATTTCGGCCCAAAAACAATATCGCTATGATAATATATATTTTATTAAATATCATCGATATATCGATATTTTTATATATTTTCGAAATTCCTTGTTCTAGATAGTTTGCGTAAGTAAGATAGTTTGCGTCAGAAATCTCCAGCGCTTTGATTGTATCCAACGCCGGGCCATTTACACAGGATCAGCAGATAATGAAGCTTTTCAAATCCGAATTCCGAATCGTTATGTATTATTGATGTGAAAACGGAGACGAAATCTGCAAACTCCGTGTAGCCACCAGCAAAGGTTGGCAGTTTTACTTCCGGGAGGCGCGATCTGTTGGCCACAACGACGGTTGGCCGATCCGATGAGTCTTCGTGGCGTAACGTAGAGCAGGACGGCTGCTCCGGCATACGAATCTGCAGTTGGCTGCTAACATTACACAATTGTCGAAAATTTCATGAGTTTGACTATCGATTTCGTCGTTGTCCAATTCCTCAAGCGCATAGTGCGCAGTATTAAATGAGGTTAATTGGTTTATTAAATTTAAACGCACTACTAAATGAATGGTGCTAGGCTCCCCAATAGCCTTTTGATTGTCGTCGCTCTTTTAGTTTTTGTCTTGCGCTCCGAATTTTTGTTCTTTTTGTCCATTTAATTCAAATTTTCTTACATTTATATAGCCTTTTATGTCCCTAACAACATAGTGATTGTATTGTGTCTAAATTAACCAAATTAGTTTGCACGCCCAGTCTCTGTGCAGTGTTTGTTTATAATAAATTTAATAATTTCCTTTCAGGCAATGCAAAATTTGTCGAGTTTAAAATTAATAATTATCGATCAAATGTGGAATCGGAAAATAATTAGTTACCTCGCTACTTTTGTATTGGTGGCCAATCATTTCGTGAGTGTACAAATGTTTTCGTTTCATTCAAAACAAAAAATTTTAAAACAACAAATTCCAATTTACAAACACGTATACATATTTGTGCGCAAATTAAAATTGCATTGATAACATTGTAACTGATAGAAAGTACTTCGATCACATTCATTTATTATAAGCTCTGCCACAAGCCTTCTGATTATCGCTCCTGAAGGATCTTCTAAAAAGGTTGTTTACACAAAGGTTTTCCAAAAAACGCGCCAATAAGAAAGTCCTGACAACCGTACTCCAAACTAATTTTAAGCGAACGAAGTCGCTCCGGGTTAGCTAGTATATTATATAATATATTAACTGCTTCAGTCAGATAAGTAAATAAGTACAGATTAGACCAATCCGAGCAAGAGATAAGGCTATTGATAAGTGCAAAGTTTGCTTTACGGAAGCAGAGGCTGCGGTTAGCTGACTTTTCAGATATTTCATTTAATTTTGTACACCTGTCAATAGTCAGCTGCAGCGTTGGGTGATATGGGTCTTCTGGTAAAGTAATTGCAGAGGTTCTAACTATGCAGACACAATCTGGACTTGTATCCAGTAATCGTCCTAACAAATTTTGAACATGGTTTACTTGAGACAAAGAAATATCAAGCAAACTATCAAAAGAATCATGCTGCGTTGAAGGTAACAATATATTCGATGTTTCAACGGTGGACCATGACGCCCTAGGTATATAAGTCACCTAAAACTATTAACTGATCCCTATCTTATAGTTTACTTGAAATAAACTGGAAAAAAATTTGTTTCCGCTGCGGTAAACAGGTGACTGTTTTAGGTACCACGCCTGTGACAGGTTTTGGTACTGCAGCATTTATGGCTGCAATAACAGTTCCAAACTGTACTCCAGACGTAAAGTCAACATGCGGCGTTGGAATCATTTCTGTATTTTTTTCAAGATATTTTTCGGGTGTCTCATGCGGTAAAATCTTACGTCCTTTACATTCCAAAACCGAATCTTTTTTAGCTTTCGACCTCAGTACCGTTTGTGCTGCAGCTAAGATCGACTGCTGTGCTGCAGACCCCGGATCGCCCCAGAGCGTTTCACTAGCGACTACCGTGGGTTGTCTATCGACCGCGATCTTTTTACGCTTTTTACGCTCGGGCTCAGACAGCATACGGCTGGTGAGCTGCGACTCAAGCGCCACAAGCAGACCCGTATTTCTACGGCTGTTTCGAATTAATTCCGTTACAGTGCTTTTTGTCTTATAGAAAGATTGCCTGGGTTTCATAAGCAATACATTCTTCCCAATAGTAGCGCAAGCCACTTCTCATGTCGATTGCATCGCGAACCGGGCTCGAATAGCCAAGGCATTTAGCATGAAAGATACTGACGCACGAGTGGCACGGAATGCTCTGTTGTCCAGCCAAAATCAACGACTTGCATTTCTTTGAACAACAGACAGCCATTATCGCAATATTCCGAACCACACTGAAAAGAGAAAAAGCTACGAAAGTAAGAGAGCGGGGGAGAGTGAGCGGGAGCGAGAGAGAGGGTAACTACCGTATAGATTCTTACCGCTCCAAACAGCGCTTGGTAGAAAAGGAGAATGCAATTTAGTTTTTAATTTAATATTTTTTATTGATGTAATATTCTAGCGCTGCAAGCGTAAGCTTATTATACCCTTGCAGAGGGTATTATAATTTTGGTCAGAAGTTTGTAACGCAGTGAAGGAGACGTTTCCGACCCCATAAAGTATAAATATTCTTGATCAGGATCAATAGGGGAGTCGATATAGCCATGTCCGTCTGTCCGTCCGTCCGTCTGTCCGTCTGTCCGTCTGTCCGTCTGTATGTCTGTTTCAATACCGTTTGCGAGCTCAGTTTAAAAGCTAGCGACTTAAAACTTTCACAGTCGTCCTAAAACATGTGTACGCAGATCAAGTTTGAAAACCGACCCGATCGGACGTCTATATCCTATAGCTCCCATAGGAACAATCGGATATAGCTTTAAAAAAATGAAGATATTTCGCTCAGTGTAAGAGCTATTGACAAGAATCTTTCCAAATCGTATTTTTTTGTGCGTACCTTGATCAGGGTAAAAGCGCGTTCCGATCGGACGTCGATATCCTATAGCTCCCATAGGAACAATAGGGTGAAAAATTTTAAAATTATATATTTTTTTTCAAATATAAAATATTTTGTTGTTTTGTTAATTCATGTTGCTTTTCTAGTCATGTTTTCATTAGTGAAATCTGCAAGGGTATTAAAACTTCGGCTTGCCGAAGTTAGCTTCCGTTCTCGTTATTATTGCTCTAGTCACTTTTCAAAGAATTGCTTATTACATTTTATTTAATACTTAAAAGCTAACAATTTTCAAAATCATTAAATTACAGAACTTTAAAACATTTAATTCTTATATACTATATACTTTTTATACCCTTGCAGAGGGTATTATGATTTCAGTCAGAAGTTTGCAACGCAGTGAAGAAGACGTTTCCGACCCCATAAAGTATATATATTCTTGATCAGCATCACTAGACGAGTCGATCTAGCCATGTCCGTATGTCCGTCCGTCTGTCCGTCCGTCTGTTTCTACGCAAACTAGTCTCTCAGTTTTAAAGCTATCGGGCTAAAACTCTCCCAAAAGTATTCTTTCTGTTCCAGGTAGTATATAAGTCGGAACGAGCCGGATCGGATCATATAGCTCCCATAGGAATAATCAGGTAAAAAAATATAAAAAAATTATATCTTGGGTGTTTTTGAACCTAGAACCTTCTACTTTTGGAAATGCCATTTTTTATCTAATTCTGAATTTCGAATACATTTTTTTCAAAATCGGTCGACTATATCATATAGCTGCCATAGGAACGATCGGAAAATTAATGGGAATATAATAGAAAATAAATTTTTGCTTCGTTGACTTTTATTGTATTCTCTTCTACTCTGGAACATGACTCTTTTTAAATGTTTTCGAATTTCGATTTTGATTTTATCAATATCGAACTACTATATCATATAGCTGCCATAGAAACGATCGGAAAATTAGTGATTAATAGGAATTATCTGCAAGGGTATATAAGCTTCGGCTGGCCGAAGCTAGCTTCCTTTCTTGTTTTTTCTTCTTTTTTATGACTTTTACCTTAAGGTAAAACAAGAAAGGAAAGTAGCTTCGGCCAGCCGAAGCTTATATACCCTTGCAGATAATTCCTATTAATCACTAATTTTCCGATCGTTCCTATGGCAGCTATATGATATAGTCGTCCAATTTTGATAAAAATTTATTCGAAATTCAGAATTAGATAAAAAATGGTATTTCCAAAAGTAGGAGGTGATATGTTCAAAAACACCCAAGATATAATTTTTTTACATTTTTTTTCCCGATTGTTCCTATGGGAGCTATATGATATAGTTGTCCGATCCGGCTCGTTCCGACTTATATACTACCTGCAATAGATATAAGACTTTTGGGAAAGTTTTAGCCCGATAGCTTTAAAACTGAGAGACTAGTTTGCGTAGAAACAGACGGACAGACGGACGGACGGACAGACGGACATGGCTAGATCGACTCGTCTAGTGATGCTGATCAAGAATATATATACTTTATAGGGTCGGAAACGTCTCCTTCACTGCGTTGCAAACTTCTGACTGAAATCATAATACCCTCTGCAAGGGTATAAAAAAAGCGAAAAAAGCGTTAAGGTACGAGGGCAAGGAAATCATTCGTTCTTTGGGATGTAGCAGGAAATAGCTTCCGATATAAGTAAATCTGTTCTCGAGTCGTCACAATCTTGTGAAAGTATACCAAAGTTCTAAAATCTATCCAGTCGGTCAAGTTAAGGTCAAGAATTTTATAAGTTAAATGTGATACATGGTCATAACGTCTTAAATTAAACTCATAACGGACAATTGCGTTGAAAGAAACTTCTAGTGTGCGCGTATCACACACGTCACAGTGACCAAAAATTTCTATACCATAAAAGAGAGTGGGAACAAGAATAGCTTTAGAGATTAATAATCTTATTTGTTCAGGTACAAATGATTTTGATGCTGAAAGCTGACGCAACAAACCATATGTGCGACCAGTTGCTTTAGCTACATGCTTGCTCCATGATAACTTATCATTGATAAGGTTTAGCTAAAGGTTATGCCAAGATTTACAACGTGATCTTCGTAGCTAATAGCTGTATTATTTATATATAATTTTGGGAGAACACTTGTGTCGATCACCATTTTACTAATTACTATACACTTTGATTTTTTTGGATTTATTCTCAAGCCGTTATTGTAAGCCCACTTCTCAATTATGGATAACATTTTGTTACTTATACTGGCACACACATTTATATCCTTGACAGGTTTACTAACATAAATTTGGACATCATCAGCGTATAGGTGTACTTCACATTCAGTCAAGACACTAGGTAAATCATTCACATAAAACGAAAACAACAATGGCCATAACACAGATCCTTGAGGTACTCCCCTTGTAAGTTGCCTAAAGGTGGAGATATTCATCCCAGAGACTACAGCTTGTACTCGATCTGTTAGGTAGGATTTAACAAGCTTGACCGCTGTGCTCGAAAAGTTAAAAATATTTTGGAGTTTGGCACACAGTATGTTGTGATTCACCGAATCATAGGCTTTGCTGTGATCAAGTAGAGTCAAAAGTGTAACACAATTTTTATCAAGCTGCTGCCTGACATCTTTCACAATATCCGTAATGGCACTAATACAACTTCTTTTCCTCCGGAAACCAGACTGTTTGTCGTGTAACAGTTAATTGTCATGCAAAAAAATTTGTATTTGGGAGGACATAAGGTTTTCAAAAACTTTTGACCGGAAGGGAAGTATTGATATGGGTCTGAAGCAGTGGTGGCCAGCAGAAGCAGCACACATACAATGAAAGAACGCATTGCGTTTGTAGAGTGCGAGCATGCAAAAATTTGACTGTATGCGTAATTTTTCTGTTTGACAGCGTACGTGAGCGTCAAAACGCTAACAGCGCAGCGGCAGAGAAATTGCCTATCCCGTGGGCCCTGCGCGCTGCCTCTGCTGGCCACCACTGGTCTGAAGTCATTATTTGGTTTCGGAATCGGAAGAATCTTTGCTTTTTTTCCATACTGTAGGGAACGAACACGTAGTTATTGCGGTATTAAAAATATGGATGAAGTGGGACAACAACATGGGAAGTAACATTTTTATAAATTTAGGGCTTATGTTATCGAGGCCTTCAGCATTGGATTTTACCTTAAGAATACTAGCATGGACTTCACACGAATTGATACACATGAAACTAAAACAAGAGAGAACGCTATAGTCGGGTTGGTGTCCCGACTATCTAATACCCGTCACTCAGCTAAAGGGAGTGCGAACTCTGTAGTCGGGTTGGTGTCCCGACTATCTAATAAACGTAACTCAGCTAGAGGGAGTGCAAGGAATATGGAGATAAAAACTTTGAAAAGGCTTAAGTTTTAAACGAATGGTCCGATTAAAAAAATTTCTTCTACATTTCGATAGGTATTGATAAGCACAACAAAACTGCATTTTTACTTTTCCGAAATATTTAAATTTTTAAAATCGTATATTAAGTATTGTGGGCGTTAGAGGGGGCGTGGCACCTTCTGGAAACAAACTTGCGCTGCGTAGGAACTCCAAGAATCTTCATGCCAAATACCAATCCTCTAGCTTTTATAGTTTCCGAGATCTCAGCGTTCATACAGACAGACAGACGGACAGACGGACATGGCTATATCGACTCGGGTCACTACCCTGATCAAGAATATATATACTTTATAGGGTCGGAAATGCTTCCTTCTAGCTGTTACATACTTTTGCACGAATACAATATACCCTTTTACTCTACGAGTAACGGGTATAACAAGAGAGAACGCTTTAGTCGGGTTGGTGTCCCGACTATCTAATACCCGTCACTCGGCTAAAGGGAGTGCGAGGGAGATGGAGATATAAACTTTGATCAGCTATAACTTTTTAACGAATGGTCCGATTTAAAAAATTTCTTCTACATTTCGATAGGTATTGATAAGCACAACAAAACTGCATTTTTATACCCGTTACTCGTAGAGTAAAAGGGTATATTGTATTCGTGCAAAAGTATGTAACAGGGAGAAGAAAGCGTTTCCGACCCTATAAAGTATATATATTCTTGATCAGGGTCACTAGCCGAGTCCGTCTGTCCGTCTGTCTGTCTGTCTGTATGAACGCTGAGATCTCGGAAACTATAAAAGCTAGAGGATTGGTATTTGGCATGAAGATTCTTGGAGCTCCTACGCAGCGCAAGTTTGTTTCCAGAAGGTGCCACGCCCCCTCTAACGCCCACAATAGCTAATAAACTATTTTAAAAATTTAAATATTTCGGAAAAGTAAAAATGCAGTTTTGTTGTGCTTATCAATACCTATCGAAATGTAGAAGAAATTTTTTAAATCGGACCATTCGTTTAAAAGTTATAGCTGATCAAAGTTTATATCTCCATCTCCCTCGCACTCCCTTTAGCCGAGTGACGGGTATTAGATAGTCGGGACACCAACCCGACTATAGCGTTCTCTCTTGTTACTTTTCCGAAATATTTAAATTTTTAAAATCGTTTATTAGCTATTGTGGGCGTTAGAGGGGGCGTGGCACCTTCTGGAAACAAACTTGCGCTGCGTAGGAACTCCAAGAATCTTCATGCCAAATACCATACCTCTAGCTTGTATAGTTTCCGAGATCTCAGCGTTCATACAGACGGACAGACGGACAGACAGACATGGCTAGATCGACTCGGCTAGTGACCCTGAACAAGAATATATATACTTTATGGGGTCGGAAACGCTTCCTTCTAGCTGTTACATACTTTTGCACGAATACAATATACCCTTTTACTCTACGAGTAACGGGTATATCTATTATCATAGATAGGTACAGTATTCAGGTACGTATTGCATATCGCTCCAGGTACATCAATTTCTGAAAATTTTTGGTTAAGTCTTTCAACATCGGCGTTTGGTTCAGTCTTTTGTGTGCATTTTCCTATTCCTAACTTGTTAATTTCGGCCCAACGGAGCTTAGCAGAAGAGCAATTTTCAAACTTTGATATATAAAATCTGCATTTAGCAGAAAAAATCTTTTTATTGACAATTGCTCGAGCCTCATTGTACTTGTTTCGAAAGTCCTCAGTTTTGTAGCGCTTCCATTTACGGTAGGCAACATTTTGCTGATATTAGATTTTTAATTTCGTTATTGATTTTGCGGCTTAATCGGCTTAATCACTTTAGTTCTTAACGGCACACATTTGTTAAACAAGTACTGTACATTACTATTTAAAACATGCAATTGACAATCAACATGGGAAGTTTGGTACATGGATGACCAGTTACAAGTTGTAAATGCAAGCTGAAGTCCTGTTAGGTCAATGTTCTTATAGTCTCTGTAATTGAAAGAAGTCGTTTGATAGTCGAAAGTCAAGTCATAGGTCAAGAATATTAAGTCATGTCTGGAAAAAGCTGCTAGAGAAACCCGGTCATAGAGTAAAATTTTACTACGGTCATTTACAAAAAATAAGTCAAGAAGTGTATCACAGGTATTTGAGAAATGTGTTGGCAATGTTTCATTAGCGCTATACAGCCCAAGGGATTCAAAACCATTCAAAAGATGGATCTCTTTTAGCAGATTGCTATTAAAATCTCCTGCCAGTATGACGTCCGAGTACAACAGCGAAATATCTGCGATAACGCTGAGTATTGGCTCGTAATCGATAGTACGGTTGGGTCTGTATATGCATGCGAGAAGAAGTTTCCCATATACTCATCTATTTTATTAAGTAAGCTTTGTGCATTTAGGTGAACGACTTTAAGACAGTTTCGGTAATTACTAATAGTTTTTATCGGGGCACCAGTTATGGAACTACCTATCTCATCCTGCATTGAAAAAATAAATCCCTGTGCTCGCCAGTCCGCCACCTCCCGGTCCAGCCGCTTTACCCGCTCACTCAGGCGATCTCTCTGTGATCAAATATCGACCACGTCGCGTTCCAAATTAGTGACTCGGGCAAGCACCTGTTTAACCTCACCCGAGATCAGTTCCAGGCGATCCATGAGGCTGCTGAGGATGCGCTGCTCTGCATCCCTGACGTGGTTCGCGATTTGGTCGGTCTGCTCTTGGAAGCGGATCTTAAGCAGCTCCAGCAGTTGTGCTGAGTGGACATCAGAAACTTGGTCGCTAGCTGTTCCAGCATTGTTCCGGGTGCGCTTCGTCGGCGGTGCAGTGGAAGTCAACGACACTTTGTAGCAGTGTATTTCTTCTGTGAGGACGATTAAGGCGCCTCTCATTTTCCCCACTTAAACCCAGCATCTCAGCCATGGAAGGTATTATACGTTCCAGCCACTGAAGGTCTCACTGTATGTTAAGTTCTCAAATATGGGCGGTTCTTTTACAAACCGAACGGATTTGGCCAAAAATATTTTTTCACATTTTTGATTTGCCTGAAACTTTTTTTACGTGTACTTTTCGGAAAATTAGTAAATACGTGTATTAGGATTTGGAGAAAAAAAAAATTTTTTTTTTTAGAATTTTTTTAGTTTGCCAAAAAACGTGAATTTTGAAAAAGTACCCTCTCATTGAAAATCTGAATCTCCGGTTGTAGTAATCCGATTAACTTCGTGTCTTTTGCATTAACTCCTCACCTCTTATTTAAAAAAAAAAATTTTTTAAATAAATGATTCTTTAATTTCTTAAAAATAAAAACAAATTAAGATTTAAAAAATTTTTTTTGACGGGTTCCCCACAAAAAATGTTTTTTTTTTAATTTAAGATATGCCCTATATTGTTAGTATCAATCGGTTTTTGTCAAAAAGGTAAAGCCATGTTTAGTTTTTAAAATATTGAATTTTTTTTAACAAGGGCTCGGCTTTTTCCTATGAAAAAACGTCGCAGCATGTAGGTCTACTCTCTCACTCTTATCGGATCCTTATGGAATTCATGTTTTCTCATCGTTTACTAGTCTTTTAACAATTTTTAATGATTAAAAGTTAACTTTTAAGTGTTTTGACAATTTCTGAATGACAAAAAGTAAAAAGTAATTTTTTAATCTATTAAAAACTTACAATTATTTATTTAACCGTCCATTTAATAAACAATAATTTTAAAATTTTTGTATTTATTATTCTTTTGTATTATGTAATTTATTAAACATTTTTAAATATTTTTTTTTAATTTTTTAAAAAAATGTATTAAATATTATATTTTTTTTAGTTTTATTAAATAAATTTTTTTAAAAAATTAAAAAAAAACAAGAGAGAACGCTATAGTCGGGTTGGTGTCCCGACTATCTAATACCCGTCACTCGGCTAAAAGGATTGCAAGGGAGATGGAAATATAAACTTTGATCAGCAATAACTTTTTAACGAATGGTCCGATTTAAAACATTTTTTCTACATTTCGATAGGTATTGATAAACACAACAAAACTGCATTTTTACTTTTCCTAAATATTTAAATTTTTAAAATCGTATATTAGCTATTGTGGGCGTTAGAGGGGGCGTGGCACCTTTTTCTCTGCGCAATGCGGACGACGAGGCTGTACACGTGCGCATTTTACATCGACCAAGTTTTGTATTGCGTTTCCGAGGCTTCCTCTACGCAATACGGACGCTTGTCGGACGGGAAAAGCTATTCACGCCCGCCCATTTGCGCCCTCTCGCCCACAATCAAGCTCTGCTAAAACCCCAGTGCTAAGTTGTGTCGGCACAGTCTGGGGTTACGTCTCCAAGCGATCTACCCTACGTAGATGCGGAGACCCAGGCCGGGTGATCTCAAGAACAAAATCCCGGCGGCAACTCCCAGTCCCGTTTTTCGTCTCCTGTGTTTCTACAAATTTAACTGTAGAGGACTCTGGCCGGACTGAAGCCTATCCCAGCCTAAGAAAAGTCCCTACACTTCTGTTTTTTTGCTTTGCTTTCTGCTTTGTGTTCTGCCTTACAGCTGTTTGAGTGTTTCTTGTTATTCTTTTGTTTTTGAGTTTTTCTTTAGCAGGCTTCGATTTTCGTTTAGTTGTGTGTGATTGCTACTAAAGATTTTAACTTTTGCTTTTAGTGTTTTTAATGTGTTTAACCAAAAAGCTAATG
This sequence comes from Drosophila prostipennis, assembly GCA_037075205.1. Classification (NCBI taxonomy): domain Eukaryota; kingdom Metazoa; phylum Arthropoda; class Insecta; order Diptera; family Drosophilidae; genus Drosophila; species Drosophila prostipennis. The sequence continues at coordinate 22,507 of JBAMCJ010000474.1, forward strand.
CCAATTTTAGTTTGTAGTTGCTTTATTTGTTTTGATTAGTATTTTGGTCGACGATTTTGCGGATATGTCCGAGAAATTCGAGATTTTTGCGATGCGGTAGAAAATCACGACTTGTGTAATCGAGTGTATTCTTTTCGAATGATAAAACAATAACAACAAATGCCCTCTGCTCATTATGAACGCGTCGCGTTTGCATCCATTTACCGTTGAACGCGACCAAATCCCATACAAAACTTGTAGGCGAGGGGTGGGGGGGGAGGGTGGAAAATTGTCGCGTTACAGGGCTGGAAAGTGAAATTTGTGGTATTTTCCACCACCATTTACCACCACTATGGACCAGGGATGGCCCAAAACAGCTGACATACAGCAAAACAGCATAAAATCCGACAAAATGGAAAACGGAACAGGTAATTTGTTTGTTTTTAATTATTTAATAGTTTATATTAAAGAATTCTTTTCACAGGAAAATGAAAAATGCTGTGGACAGCAGATGCCACCGAGTTCCTCCTGTATTTGTGGGAGAAGAACATGGACGGACTTCGAGGTGTTCGGAAGAACACCAACATATACCAGGAGATGCATCCTTGCCTCTCGGCCGTATTTCGATATGACAACCACCTGAAAAGAAATAAACAATCATTAAATTGCATGAAATAATTATATAGACCTTACCCATAGCTCCAAAACATTGTGGGAATCCTAGTTTCTCAAATGATTCCACACATTCTTGAACCTTCTCTTGGGTCAAAAAGTTTGGGGACAAGTATTCGGGAGCCATTACTGATATGACTTCGACACAGAATTCGTTGACTAATTTACATACCATGGTGGTTAATATGCCGAATAATCTGCCAATAGTTCTGTATTCTGCGGATGACCCAAGCGTATAGAGAGCAACAGCAATCCGTTTATCCAATGGAATGGCTCGTCGAAAGACTGTGTCTTTTTTTTTAGCCAGGCCTGGCAGCAGCTCCACCAACTTCTGAAATGAGTTCCTGTCTACGCGAAAGGATTCCTTAAAGAACTCGTCTGAATTTTGCTGCACGTCAGTCTCCCAAAAGGTCCCATTTCGATTCTAGGCATACATATGTATATAAATGGTAATTTAACAATAATAATACTTGTTTGTTTTCCAGCTTACGTATGTCCAAACTCTCCTTGACGATATTGCCTTTAGCAGCAGAGCGTGGGATGTGGTGCTTGCTTCCAGCATTTGGGCAATTTGTCCACACATATTTATTGTGTTCAAATGCTGTTCTCAGATTGTATTTATTAGTAATAAATTATTTAAATCCATTGTTTACTTTAGCTCGCAAATGACAATAGCAGAACAGCTGTTTCAGACGCGTTTGCCAATGGAAACACCTCCCGTCCGCCTATCGCGTTGCCAATCAAAAATATCGAAAAATACCGAAAAAACCGCATAGTGGAAAAATGCCTAAACACTGCACAGAGACTGGGCGTGCAAACTAATTTTGTTAATTTAGACACAAAACAATCACTATGCTCTCGCGAAGCGAACGGATGTTGTTAGGAACATAAAAAGCTATATAAATGTAAGAAAATTTGAATTAAACCCCGATGGTTTATGGACAAAAAGAACAAAAATTCGGAGCGCAAGACAAAAACTGAAAGAGCGACGACAATCAAAAGGCTATTGGGGAGCTTAGCACCATTAATTTAGAAGTACGTTTAAATTTAATAAACCAATTAACCTCATTTAATACTGCGCACTATGCGCTTGAGGAATTGGACAACGACGAAATCGAATAGTCAAACTCATGAAATTTTCGACAATTGTGTAATGTTAGCAGCCAACTGCAGATTCGTATGCCGGAGCAGCCGTCCTGCTCTACGTTACGCCACGAAGACTCATCGGATCGGCCAACCGTCGTTGTGGCCAACAGATCGCGCCTCCCGGAAGTAAAACTGCCAAAACACGGAGTTTGCAGATTTCGTCTCCGTTTTTACATCAATAATACATAACGATTCGGAACTCGGATTCGAAAAGCTGCATTATCTGCTGATCCTGTGTACATGGCCCGGCGTTCGATACAATCAGAGCGCTGGAGATTTCTGACGCAAACTATCTTAATTACGCAAACTATCTAGAACTAGGAATTTCGAAAATATATCAAAATATCGATATATCGATATATTTAATATCGAATTTCAATATTAATTGTAAATGATATTTTAATCCTTTCTAATGGTTGTTCACTTTAAATCCTTAGACTTAGCTTACCTTATTACTCCCGAAAGTTCAGTTGCATCTGAATGATTGGCCTCTGCCTTAAAATGCGTGGTTTGCGATGCCCTCAGTTGTATGACGGACCAGCATATAACCGAGCGAGAATTTTTCACACGAATGGACTCTATGGGAAGAGGCTATTATTTCATCGGTCCTACAAATTAAAAAGTTTTCATTTTGGAATGTGCGTCAAAATAGAGTCGCTGAATTAGCAATGTACGTCAAATTAGCGTAGGCCAGTGTTTAAAATGCTGCAGTCAAAGTAGCAAAAGTAACATAATTTTTAATTTTTCTTGCTTCGACTTCCTGTAACTTTTTATTTTTAATATGTGCTGTTGCTTTTGCTGCTGCTTCTGAAAAAGTCGGCACTCGCAGTCGAAGCAAAAGCAAAATCCGAGAACTGCCGACTGTCGTAGCAGTAGCAAGTCGTTGCTTTCTGATTTTCAGCTGCTGCTGTGCTTCTGCTTTCAATCGGTAGCAACAGTGAAAGCAGCAGCAGCTCAAAATATTGTGCAGGCATGGTTGTAAATAGAGGTGAACAAATTACTTAAATGGCTCATAGGTTTTGATTGACTCAAATGATGATGGAACCTTGAATGTAATTATTTTTTAATACATTTGAGTACAGACCCTCAAAGATATCTTAAATCAAAACATAAAATTTTGCTATTGTTTCAAACCGCGATTACACAAATACCACCCGTTAAACGCGAAAACTAAATATGCAGATATGCTTATATACGTCTATATTAACACAATTTAATGCCCAAAGACCTTGACCAAAAACACTGTCGGCCTGTGTTATCTATATCATTGAGCTGGAAAATCATCGATGTTTCGATGTTTTTCAGGAAAAAACATAGAAAATGGTTTAAAATTTTTATTTGAACATTTATAATTATTATTTAAATCGTATATTACTAGGACCGAACCTCTAACATAAAACTACATTTTGTGTGAATTGGTTTAAAGTGCGATATATAAAACATATTTAAATAAACACAATCAGTTAATACTCAGCTTATACCTGCAGCCAAATACTGGTTCTTGTAATAATATGCACATACACCTACTACAATAGAAACCGCAGTAGTAAATATCACCGACTTTGAAGTAAATATATTTGGAAGCCATTGACTTATGCTATAAAGTCGATTTGCTGTGGCTGGCCTAGTCATCTTCCTCCGTCTTTTTATGATCATATTTTCCTCGGCTTGCCGCTGTTTTTTCCTATTGCACAAAAAATACATTCCTTTTATATACAGTGGCTCCATCGCTAAATCGGACACCTACTTTCAAAAAATTACCATGCAAAAAAATGAATAAAATGGACTAAATTTGTGGTTTTGTTTGCTTTTACTTATACATAATGCTAATATCTTCCAAAACCATAAACAAAAATCACAAATTTCCAACGAAAACACTTAGTTTTCCAACAAAAACAACAAAAAATCCGATTTTTAAGGTTCAACGAATAATCGGACACTCTCTGAATACGGGTTTTTTTTATAGAATTTGCTGCAAACTTTGGGTTTTCGGCATTGAGATGACTTTGTAGTAGAGATTAAGAACAGAAACCATCACTACACTGCAAAAAAAAGTTAAAATGGCTCCAAGGAAAGCCATTTTCTGTGAAACTTCGCCAGTTGATTGGAAAACTCAATTTCGAACTGAAAACTGTACGGAAATTCACTGGATTGGTCGGAGAAGTAAAGTCTATTGTCCAGGACATTATTATGAGGTACCGGGATACATTTTAATTTGGCAATAGAGGCGGGGAAGGCCAAAACAAGATGTTAATGATGGCATAATTCCAAAGTACCTTCAGATTTTGAAGGTTAAAAAATATTTAAAAAATTATTTTTTAATGTTTTATTCATTGGTCTGAAAGTGCATTAAACAACCGACAAAATGAGGTATCTAAACCAATATAAATCTTCGAATAAAAAATGGGTCAGTGGTAAATTCCTACCAGAGCGGATTGACATAAAAATCTAGAAAAATCAGCATAATTCTGAAATAATTAGGAGACGTGTGTGAGGTACAAATTAAAACAATAAACGACCCCAAAGTGCCCCAAAATTCGATTCGTTTTTTTTTAAATTCTTTCTTTTGCCATTTTTCTGTTATAAATGTTGTTAAAATGGTTTAAAAAAATTATGATCATAATCTTATGGCATAGCCGCAACTAACTGCATTTAAATTTTTTGGAAATTCAGCCTCCTTAACCAAGTCCCCAATATATTCCAATTTTGTTGTGCGTGACGTCACGGCCTCCACATATGTATGTATGTATGTTCTGCTGGCGCACTTTGCATTAAGTCGTAAATGTGTGTATGTATCATTTTAAGTGTGACCGCGCAGGGGAAAAAAATGAAAATACCAGTTACAAAAAATTTAA